>VZRE01014466.1:118377-247136 GCA_013396775.1 Cephalopterus ornatus
GCCGGCCCTTTCCCAGAGCCCATCCCGGGGGTGTTGGACCTTCCCCTGCCGGCCCTTTCCCAGGCCGATCCCGGGCGGTCCCGGCGGGTCTCGGTGCCCTCCCGGTGCCCTCCCGGTGCCCTCCCGGTGCCCCCGGGCTCAGCCGCTCCCCCGCTCCCTCCAGGCTCTCCCTGCTCGATGCCACTCGCCAGCTCGCCCAGGACGTCGCCGAGAAGATCCAGGAGCGGAACCGGTGCCAGCGGAGCGGGGAGAGCTCAGCCAAGGTACCCGGGACGGGCTTTGAGCTGGGTCTTGCTTTGCACCGCTCTCGGTGCGGGTTGAGCTTTACATCTGCGGGGGTCGGATGTGCCCGGGGAGCCCGGAATTCCCTGGCGGGGCTGCAGAGGGAAGCGGGAGCTGCTGGAAGGGGCAGAGCCGGTGCCAGGACGGGGGTGACGCTCCGGCCCTGCCCCAGGGCCGGCGGTGTCGGTGTCACCGCTGGGGACCCGCAGGGACACGCTGTGTTTGGTGGCAGGAACCCACCGGCAGTGGTCTGTTCTTCAGGGTTCCTGTAAAGACAGCAAGGGTGCAAACTCCGAATTAACAGAGGCCTTTCAGCCTCACAAAAGCCACCTCGGGTTTAACAGAACTGAGTGTTTCTATGGGTGATAACGCTGGTTTTGAAGGAGGAAAGGAGCAGCCCTGGGAGCGTTGGGCTCACACTGCTGACTGCTCGGCACTGTCACTGCCGGGATCAGAACTTTCCCAGAGATCCCGAGGCTCGGAGGTGCTGGGATGCACATCAGCTGCTCTGTGCCCCTCCTGGGAACAGGGAACAGATGTTTCTCCCCACAGGGCTGGATCGCTGCCTTCCGCAGGGGCTCTACAGCAGAGGAAACAGGAACTTTGCAGCCTTGTTTTAGGCACGTTTTTGACAAAACATAAGACCAGAATTAAATATAAATGAGAAGCTGAAGTGAGAGCTTACTCAGGAAAATGTTCTCCACGTTTTCACACTTCCTTTTTAAAAAATAAAATAAAATTTGGATTCTCAGGAACCTCCTTTCTCCAGGACTAAAAGCCTCATCCTTTCCTCCAGGCAGTGCAGGAGCAGGTTCCTGCCATCAACAGCTCCCTTGGCTGTGTTAAGTTAAAAATAGGCTGCAAGTCCTTGAGTTGGTCTTTTTTAATAATTGACATAATTAAAGCCCCACTGATTTATCTTGCAGGCTCTGCCCCTCTTTATAGCAGGGGTTTAATATGATGCCCAGTCACTGAATCTTTACCAGTTTAAAACCTATCAGCTTTTGAAATAAAATGCCATTTTTGAAAAGTTTCCCGTGAAGAAATGTTGAGGAAAACTGTGTGGGCTTTGTACAGTAATCAGTGCTGCTGAATGAGTGACTCAAATTCAGCGTGAGTTGAGGAGAGGTTTCAGAAGGCCTAAATAAGTGGGATTTGAGAGAAGCGTAGCACTGAGAGGAGTGTTTGGAGGTCGGTCCCTGCCTGCAGGATGGTGAATTATCACAAATTGTACAGATATGCCCAAGCAGTAGAAGACTAATAAAAAGATTGCTGCTTAATCTGTGTGTATTTATAGAGGACAAAGTTCTCTATTTCCATCAGTGCCATCTGTGACGTGTCCACAAACCCCAACAAAGCCTCGTGCTGAGTTGTTTGAAGCCTTTCTGGGGCTGTAACTCTCCGAGGTTCTGTTTTATGGAAACATTACAGGGTTGACTTAATTCCTCATAAAATCACTTGTTCCATGCCCTGTGTTTTCCAGTTTCCCTTTCATCCATTAACAGGTACAGATGAATATTTGGCAGGGTTTGATTCTACTGTAAACAAGTTTCCAACAAGGAGAGAGTTGTCATAACAGAAATGCCTGCTGAGAAATCCACGGCTGAGCAGTCGTGTGTTCTGTGCCTCCTGAACGCTTCAGTGCAGGGAAATGTCTTTGTACATTGTTTGCCTGTTAGGGAGAATATAAACAAGTTTTTATTTGTATAGTATTTTGCCATTAGCATGGCTAAAAACCCTGTTGCTTGTTGCTGAGCCAAAAATAGAGCATGAAACTTAAAATGGGAAAATAAACTGTAAGGAAAGATTTCAAGGCAGCACTTACCGTCTGTGAACTCCGCTCTGTCGAGCTGATCTTAAGCCTTCCATTGGCTTCTTTTCTGTTTTCCTTTTTTTCTCTGAAGGAAGTGAAATGTTGTGTTGTCATGCTGCAGTTGTGGCCAGTGGTGTCTGTGTTTGAGGACTTTCTTGGTCGTGTCACCTTTATGTTACTCTGCTGCTCCATTAAATGCAGCGTTCTCCTCCTGGAGACATGAGAACACGTGAAATTAAAAGACTGATTACCTGATTGCAGAGGTAGAGGACATGCAGGAGGTTGAGCCTTCCCAAAAGCACTGAGACCCCATCCTGATTTGGTAATTGTTGTCATGGTATTGGGCTGAAGGTGGATTTTGGCTGCACCCTCTCGAGGGCTTCGCGTAGTTTGCGTCCTGTTGTATTTGGTGGTGTTTGAGAACAAACCTCGCAGAGTCAGAGGGATTTAAATTCCTGATGCTTTGGCGGGGTTTTGGGGCTCTTCTGCTCCATCCCTGTGCTGGTACCGAGCGTGGTGTGGCTGTACAGGATCCCACTCAGTGAGATGCTGCTGCTGTGTCTCCAAGAAATTCCTCTTCTGTTCCAAGTTCTCACAGGGGAACTGAGGAACAGAGGAACTGAGGTTGTAGCCCATTGTAACCCACAGCAGGGCTAGGAGCTTGTAAACAAGAAGCACATCAAGTCTTAATTAGGATGACTTGCATGGTTAATTGCAGTTACAGTGTTTTTTCCCAGAACACTCTACATAACTAGAATGAAAAGAAGTAAGATTGGAGGAGGAAAATCCTGGAGGATAATGTCAGCCTGACTTGGAAAGGGGTGGGGAGAGAGGAGGATTCCTGCAAGCCTGGGGCTTGCTTGCAGCAGGGAAGAATTGTGAACAACTGAACTATGTTTTTAGTAAGAACAGGCACATCTGAATCCTGAGCAGCTCAGTGGTGAGAAAGGGTCGGGGGTCCCAAGTGCTGCTGAGAAGGGACATGAAGGAATCTGAATTTCTTTGGGATCTTTAGTTTAAAGTCTAGAGGAGTTCACTGGAGGGAATGTCTGAACCTGTAGCAACCTTCCCCCTAATCCTGGGAAAGAAACCTGGTGGCTGAAGAAGCTGGTGGTTTTGTTTGTATTAAAGATCAGAGGAGAGAACTGGAAAACTATCTGGAAAATATTAAAATGTGCCGAAATGTTTTTCCCCTGTAGAGGAGTGTGTTTATAAAGACTTGAAAGACAGCTTTCCATATGCAACAGCGTTAATGCCTTAGAATTGTGTTTGTGAAACTAGAACTATTTCTCCCATTATTTTACAAGCATCCCAGAACCATGAACTGTGTCACTTCCTTTCGGCTTTCTGGGGCTGGAGTGAAGCCCTTCACACCTGAAGTTAAATACATATTTAAATGTTAAATACATAGAGCTGAAGTTAAATATGTATTATTTATATATTACATTATATATATTACATATTATATATAATATGTTATATATTTTATATATATAAAAGTATCTATTTTTTATATATATATATAAAATACTGCATGAGGCAGTGTGAAATTTTATGCAACTATAACTCAGACCAAAAAAAACCAACCTTAAATAATCTCTTTCTTCCCCTCCAGATCAATGTGGCCATCAGATCATCACTGCAGACTCTCAGGGAGAAGATTGATCAGCTGAAGGTGTTGCTGCTTCGGGAGGTGTCAACACGCCAAATGTATCTGTGTAAACAGACCCTTCTGTGTTGTGGGACAAGAGTGGAAAAATACACTGTGATTGCTCTGCCACACAGTTTGGGTTTTCCCCTCATTCCCTGTACAGAAGACCTTGTGACTGGAACTTTCAGACTGCTGCTGTTTGGTGTTTTCGTTGCAGCTGTAGAGCAGGAAGGGAGCCTGGGCCCCTCTGGGGTGTGGGCATGGGGCTGGCTCTGGTTACCTCTGTGTCAGACAGGAGCTTAACAAGATGATGTGAGCCATCTCAGAGCTGCCCTGGTGCTGCCTGGTGCTGGCACTGCTGGCCGGGCGCTGGAGTACAAGCCAAGGTCACCTGTCCAGCACAAAACTGGCTCATTGGTGCTTTCTTTTGGCCAGGCCTTGATATAAGGAAGGATGAAGCCTTGTGGGCAGGGCTGTGGGAGTCCTGGCTTTGACTGACTTAAGGAACGACAGGGCTCCATCTTCAGAATGATGTCAAAATGCTGCAAAACATACCTTGGGAAGAAATCACAGGTTTTCTTCTAGGAGTGTTACCCTGTGGCCTGGATTTGCTGCTCCTCTCATATGCTGGGAGAGTCAGGCCTAAGGAGTCGAAGAAGTATGTCCATCTCCGTGAAGGTATCCAGGAACAATCTGAGTTGATGAAGGCATGTTTAATTTCAAGCCTACTATATCAGAAATCCCTCCTAAGCCCTGGCCCCTGAGTGCTGTGCTGATGCAGGGGTGACACTTCCCTGTCCAGTGAGTGCTTGAGAGCAGGCAAATGTTACTGCTGTGGCAGACAGCACACACAGATCAGTTCAGCTATTGCCTAATCCACTCAGCAGTACTTGGAAGAGGGTTAGTAGTCCTTCAGAACTCACTGAGGTTAGTTTAAAAAAGCAAACACATGTCCCCTGTTGAAACCAACAGCACTTCAGGGCATCTTGTCTTTCAGAGACACTGCGGGAATTGTTTTTCTGCTGCGCCAGTGGCTGTCGGGGTGTTCTGCTGACGAATTGCAAGTGGGAACAGATGCTCAAAGGAAATTTTTGGTTGTTCTCTGATCACTCGGCTAAGAGCTACTCCCCTGGTCTGTGTTATGAGCCTCCAGTGAAATGAGATGTGAAGTACCCCACTGGTTTTAAAAGCTCTGTTCTGTTTGGGCCTGCCCCGTTTGTGACAATGTTAGTTGGAGCTCTTTTAAGAAGTCTCATCCTCCCCTGAACTTAACCCGTGCAGTACTGTTACACTGTCAGTGTTGGAGAGGAGACCAACTGCTTACGGCTTCTTAGTAACAGATAAAAGAATTGTGTTGGGTGTTGGAGGGGGAGATGCTTTTCTTAGTGCTCATTTGGCAGTAAGTGGCCTTCCAGTTCTCTTCCTGCTTTGAGGTGACGATATGAAGATCATTCTGTGGCCACTGTATGAAAGTTTTTGTTTGAGATATGTAAGGTTCAGAAGCACATTTAGAATAACAGCAGATCTCATTCAGAAAAATGTGACCCATGCTTTTAGATATTGGAGCCTTTTCTTGAGCTAAAATAATTACCCTAGTTAATTTTGATGATCAGGGGATCTGATTTGTTTTCAGAATGTATAACAGATATTTTATATAATTAAAATAAAGTTTTTAAATGTTTTAAAGTTTGTTCCTTAACCAAGTGCCATCAGCACACAGCTGGAGGGAGACAGGAGGCAGAATTTGGTGGACGACCTTGTCACACGACATAAACAACTTGAGGCATCCTACAAGAATGAAGGCCCAGAACCAGATATGACAAGGTATGGCACTGTCACCTCAAATGAGCGATGGGATCTGTGCTTTGGGAGTGTCTGAGGGTAATGTAAAAGCATCATTTAGCTCTGCAGGTAGCAAAGGGTGTTTCATGTGCTTAGAAATGATGTGCTGTCTTCAGCGACAGGGTCATGTGTGTCTGCAGAGCTGGGGAGGACGAGGGAGTGGGAATTGCTTAGAAGAGGTAATAACTGACCAACTGGTCTGTGTTGGACTGGTGGGTGCCACCATCCAAAGCCTATGTGAATTGTTGGGAAGAAAACTGTCAGGATGAGGCTTAAGATTCAAGCAGTCCCCAATGACCACATTGTGTAGCAGTCAGCAGTGTCTTCAGATGGAAGACATTTCAATTTCCATTTTGGTGTGTCCTTCACAGCTGGGGAAAATAACTGTGGTTATTAGTCTTCCAGTTGTGCTCTCCTTATGCCGTTCCTACATAGTCCCTTTCCACTGGCAGAGGATGTGTTTGTCCTCTCTAACAGGTTCTTAGAAGGGATCCATCACTGGTGGTCCCTGCCTGACCTGGAGGAAGGGCAGAGCCTTGTTTTTGAATGTGAAATTCAGGCCCATTGCCTGAGTTAATCAGTTATTAGCAGAGCACAAATTGGGTTTGATGGAGTCACACGGGTGCTGTGTCCATAACAAACAAACCACATTAGGCAGAGACTTGATAAAATTCTATAAAAAGACATTTTTACTGCAGATGTGGCATCCTGCGAGCTCTGTGTGCAGTGGGGTGAGGAGGGTGGGTTGTTAATGGACTTTTGGATTTCATTTTGTGCCTGTGGAATCCCACTCCAGGTGTTTGCTCCCCTGGGTTGAACTTCAGAGCTGTTGGTGGCTTCAGTTTGTGCCTGAGCAGGTGTGTGTGTGCCTTGCTGAGGAGCAGGAGCGTCCTGGCTGGGTGTCCTGGGCTCAGCTGGAGCTCTGCACGGGCTGGAGATGGGCCAAAGGCTCACGAGGCTCTTTCTCTTCTGCCTCTTCATTTGTGTTGTAAAAGTTGATTTTTCTTTCAGACTCCTTTTTCCTTCAATGTGTTCAAACTGCCCAATGAACTAACTCCGGGAGGAGAGAGAGGAGAGAAGGGGTAACAACAAAAAAGGCTGTGGTAGCCAGGCTATGGACAGCAAAATGAAGCTGCCATTTCCTCCTTTCTAGGAAATGGTAGTGGATCTGCCACCTTAGCACAGGATTTGGGCCGTGGCACATTGGAACTGAAGTGGCAGGTGTTGAGGGACGGCCTCAGACATCCCCCTGACTCCCTGGGTGATCTGCTTTGGTCCCTGAGCAAACACTCATGCAGAAAATGGAACCCCCCTGTCAGAGTGTGACTTACGTGTCTGCTGACCCCACACAGGTCACCAGTACTGCTCCATGTGAGAGTTACCCTTTTTGGCTAAAGTCTAGCGCAGATAATTGCATTTGCTCTTCCTAATTTTTCCTTTGCACATTCAGGTGATCTGTCCTGCAGAGTGGTGCAGAGGAGAAATGGAGCTGGAGTCTCTGAGGGCAGAGCTTGCTCTGTTTCCGGGATCAATGAGATTATTCTTGAGTGGAACTGGTAAAATTTCGTTTAAACCCTCATATTTTTAAAAAAAGCAAACATCCATTCTCAGAAATTTTCTGTGATTCATGGCTGTTGGGCCCAGGCACCCACTTTGGTGATGTGTGGGAAGCTTTGCTGCAGCAGGGTCAGAGCCCTGTGGCTGCTGTGGGTCACAGAGGGGCTGTGCTGTGCCCTGGGAGCCCTGCACAAAGCTCCCTGTGTGGTCTGGGTCACACGGTGTGGCTGAGCAGAGCCTCCTCCCCTCTGCTGACCTGTGCTGGAGCTCCTGCCTCTGAGGAGTGTGACTGTGCTGCTGCAGTGTGCACATGCTACAGAAATACAGATTTTCCTTATAATTTTTAGCTTGTGTTTCTAAGTGGCAGCGTTTCCTAATGCACTGCATTCACTGGACCGTTTCTGCAGCAAGTACAGCCATGCATTTTGCACGTGCACGTGTAAGGTCACTTTTGGGAGAGAGGGTTAGAGCCTTGCTGAGGAAGTTTCTCCCCTTTTGGCCCTCAGAGTCTTAGAAAAAAACTTCATAAACTTCTAAATCCTCGCACTCTTGAAACAATACATGAGCCTTTTCTCTGATGTTCACAGAATCCCAAATGGGTCAGGTTGGGAGGGACCACAGTGGGTCACTGGTCCCACTCCCTGCTCAGCAGGGCCATCCCAGAGCACATGGCACAGGATTGTGTCCAGAGGGGTCTGATATATCCCCAGTGAGGAGACTCCAGCCCCTCCCTGTGCAGCCTGTTCAGTGCTGGGTCACTGCACAGCAAAGAAGTTCTTCCTCATGTCCAGGTGGAACTCCCTGGGCATCAGTTCCTGCCCGTTCCTCTTGTGCCATTGCCGGGCCCCCCTGAGCAGAGCCTGGGCCATCCTCTGCCCCCTCCCTGCAGATATCTTTGAGAATCCGTGCTGTGCTGTGGCAGAGACGACTTTGAAGCTATTGTGTAGTAAAACACTGGGTACCAGTGTGAGTGTTGTGTCCTACCATAATGGCTGAAAATAAGATTTTTTTTCTTCCAGTTTGTTTTCTTTGTGTATCTTGGAGCAGGTATAAGAGATACTCAAAGTTCAGCTGGTAGTTTTCTGCATTCACATCTGTATTTGTGTTTTGTGAGGGTCTGTTCAGTGACGTGGTGTAGGGGTTGGTTACAGTGCTCTTGTTCTCTGGTGTGGTGTTTGTTACTGCCTGTACTACCTTTGTTGCCCAGAGAAGCTGTGGCTGCCTCGTCCCTAGAAGTGTCCAAGGTCAGCTTGGAGCAACCTGGGATACTAGAAGGTGTCTCTGCCCATGGCAGGGTGTGGAACTGGGTGATCATTAAGGTGCCTTCCAGCCCAGGCCATCCTGGGATTTGTGACTGGGATTTGTTTGTCGTGTTTGCATAACCAGGCGTCAATGCAGCATGTGCTGCAGGTCATAAAGCTGCAGACTTTGATCGAAAACAATTGTTTGAGGTTTGGATTCTCCAGAGCCCTGTGCAGACGCTGTTGGTGTGTTGGCTCTTACATCTTATCACTGAGTCAACCTCAACATGTGAAATAGCAAGTGGGCAAAATGTTTAGAGGGACTGTGATGTGAGAAAGCCCTTTTGTGTCCCCTGCTCTGAGCAGTCTATTGACTGGTATGATCCTTGTGGGTCCCTTCCAACTTGGCATATTCTTGGTTGTGTGATATTGTGTGATATTCTGTGGTGTGACCTTTGGAAGTGTGGCCATCCCTGCTGTGGCAGGACAGTGTTGTCATGGTACTTCTGTGGAGCAGCCACAGGGTGAGGATTCAAGCAAGAAGGTGTCGAGGCAAACAGGAGGAAAACATCAAAATCCCATGATAATTTCATGTCCATTAGAAATGATCAGGGAAACCAGTATTTTCCAGCACAAGATAATATCAGAGAGAGTATTTGTATGCTAGTGTTGCAATGCTTGATGTTTTATAGTTCTCTTTTAACTTCTTATTAAAAATGGATAAAATTACGCCAACTATTCTGTCTGGTGAATTCACACAAAGTCTCCCCTGTGGGTCTTGTTTCCAGAGGTGCAGGCAGAGACATAGTCAGGGCCTGGATCTTGTGCCATTAAGTCCAGCCTTCCTCTCTTGCCTGAGCCTGGCCTGTGTGTGCCTTGGTAGGGAAGGAGCTTGGAAAGGGCTTGGAAGGAGCCTGGAAGGAGCTGGTCTGGAGCTCAGAGCCCACAGGTTCCGTGGGGTTCAGCTGCCACTGACAGCTCAGGGGTCCTTTAAAGTCCTTGCAGAGTTGTGGCCCGGCTTTGGGTTTCCCTGGGAGGCAGAGCCCACTCTGGGCTGTACCTGAGGCTGAGCCTCAGCTTTTCCCCTGCATTAGAAAAATCAGCACCTGTTGTTTGATGAAGTTCCTGCAGTGACACTTGTCCCGGGTTCTGGGCTGGTTTTCCATATCTAATCCATCTCTGATGTGACAGCACACACTTTTCCAGCAGTCCTTCCTTTCATTAACCTTCTTGCACCACTGATCACATATTTACTGTGCCCGTGGCCTGGAGCTGGGAGGGTTTCAGCAGAATTAATCTGCGTTTATGTTTGGTCACCATTCAGTGAGTTTTACCTCCTTTGAAAGCTGCTGTGAAGCTGTTCCTGGTTGTGCAGAACAGTTTGTTAATGCTCCGGTATTGATCCCAAGTGACAACTGGGGCCGGCACACGGGGCAGGACACTCCATTCCTTTGGGACAGCATTCCTTTACCTTCCGGCGTGTCAGCCTTAATTAAGATGCAACTGGAATTTTCCAGGGAAAAGGCCGTGCTGTTGACGTGACTCCCCTTGAGCAGAGTCAGTTAAATTTCCTTTAACTGGTTTTCAATAGCAATTTCAGTATCTTCTCCCCTCTTTTCTCCTTGGAGAGAGATCTGTGCAGGTTGTTGTAGACTGGAGTGGGGCAGAATTCCCTGTGGATTCACACCATTTGAAAAGCAGAAGTGGAAGAAGCAACAAGAAATGCTGGCTTTCTGGGAATCACATGTCAACCTTCTTTGAGACTTTAAACATTTGTGAGGACAAAGGAATTGAAATATTCCTCCTCCTGTCTGACCAGGTCACCAGGCTGTCGAGATGCATGTCAATCACCAGAGAATAAATAAATTAACTGGCCTTTCTTAATTTCTCTTGGAATTTCTCAAGAATATAGAAAACTTTTCATAGCTGTGGGACACAAAGCACCTTCAGTAAGAGCTACCACAGGTACATTTTAGAAGAGTTCATTTTTCTTCAATGTGGGTTACCATTTTTCCTGTTTGAACACTTTTCTGTCTGATATGAGGTGATTCAGTCTCAATCCCAACAGGAATTTTGCCTAATGCCAAACAGGCATCAAGTGGCCGGGTTCAATCTATGAGCCATCAGGTGTTAAATGCTTTTGGAAATCTGACTCTTGTTTGTGGAGGGGCAAATGCTTTTTAGGAAGTAAAATTAAAAATAGTTGTTTAGATGCCTTTAAAACTCCTTCCTGGTGAACTTCCTCCCTCCCAGTTACTGCTAGAAGCCCTCCCAGCTGCAGCTGTGGTGTTCTGAGCTGGAATGGGATTAGCCTTTGGTGTCTGGGAGGTGGATGGAAAGGGTGGGAGAAGAGATGAATTGTCTCTCCAGGAGCCCATCCTTGATAATGCATGAGGCTTGAGTTGTGAGATCAGATCTAGGGGTGGGGCAGGGTTTTTCCAGGGTTAATGTGTCTTTGGCCATGTGGTCATGAGCCAACATAGTCAGGATTGTCCAACACCCTCCTCAGCCCCTCACCTGTGTCTCTGTACTTGGGATGTCTGTATATACTTGGATTTGTAAGGAATAGCAGAGGGATTCTTAAGCACAGCAAGTCAAACGCCGTAATTTCAGGCACTTCAGGCTGAGGTCACAGGCTGTTCCTGAGGCTCAGGGCTCAGCACCCTTGGGAAGGAGAGTGTCTGTAGCAGGGCTGAGCTCTTGTGTGGGTTTTACCACTGAAGTTTGGACAGAACTCCCTGGGGTTCCCTGCCCGAGGTGTTTCTGTCCCAGCTGTGTCTCTGGGTCCCTGTGGCCTGGCTGCAGTGGGCACAGATGCCAAGTGAGACCTGCCTGGAGCCTCTGGATGGGCCCAGGAGGGCTCATCACAGGGTGTGAGGGGCAGGTGAGGGAGCTGTTGAGCACTTTGTGACCAGGACTGGTCTCACAGGAGTGGGCTTGTCCCTCTCCCTTTTCTCTGGGTGTAATAATGTAAGATGCAGCTTCTTTCTAGAAAGAATTCTTCTTTCATAGCTCTCATTGCTGAGGGGTGCAGGTGGGCTGTAGAGGTGAAACTGTTTCACTAAGAACTGTATGAGCTGGGTTATAATATATTTCATACTGTGCTATGTCCAATCTTGCTTGGAAAATAAGGGATGATGTAGAAAGAAGACAGTAACATTTGGTAGCAAGACTGCTGCATGAGCTGGATGGGAACAACTTGCTCTGTGGTGGGAAGGTGCCGTGCTGGTGTTGTGGGCAGGAATTGGTGGTCCTGGAGTCGCTGAAGGGTGGTTTTGTTCTGCAAATCCTCTGTCTGGCGTCCCGTGAGGCAGCCAGCATGTGCAGCTGCCAGTCCTTGAAGCCAGTGGGACCTGTTAACCCAAACACAGGTAAATGGTGTCAAGAGCAACACGGCATTTCCTTGAACATGAGAACACCAGTTCTTGTGCTGGTGGGGCTGGGAAGTCCTCTGCCACCTGCAGGGAATGCTCCCCCTTCTTGTGGGGAAATCTCCACTTGGGATAGCAGCTGGAGGGATTTGTAAGTGCCTGTGCTCACGCAGCTTCTCCCAGGTGTTTTGGAGGGAGAGGGTGCGCTTTTGTTTTGTACTTTAAAATTATACTTGTTTTATTTATTAGCTTGGAGCTTCCTAAAAACACACTGCCTGGCAGTGTGAGCAGTGAAACCGTAAGTGAGAGGATGCCCTGGCCCTTCACAATCCCCATGGGGATTGACCTGTGAAGCCAAGCTGAGGTGCCCTGGGTGCTTCAAAGACCCCAGTGCAGGACAGTATCGTTATGGGAATGTTCAAGTGATCATCCCCCCAGTTGTCATATGACCCAGGTTTTGTTCAAAACTCAGTCTTGCTGATCAGTCTAAGCCTCGATGTGTGGCCTTGGTCTAAAGTAAGTGCTGGTTGACTAATCTAAGTTACTTGGGAAGTGTTATAAGAATTACCAGTGAAACAATGCCCTCTGGAAGATAAGCCCTCCCTTGTTAAGCGGTGACATAGCTCCCTGATTTTAACCCCCATCATCTTTTATACTTGGGCGCATTGCTGAGCCTTGTAATTAGTTAAATCTGCTCCTATAATCAAAAGCCATCCCCACACTCCACTGCTCTGTGACGGTTTCCAAGATTTACGTGATTAACTTGGCGGAGGCAGTGGGTGGCTAATTGGATAAGCTTTAATCTTCACACCACCAAAGCGAAACATGGGAAGATCAGAGGAAGGAGGAAGTTCTGCTGTGTTGTGTGGGAAGGTAGTTACCAAACATGTCAAAAAGATTATTGTAACGAGCAGGCCAGTTGTCATGACCCAACCTACAAGAATAGGGCAGATCACTGGGGGGAGGGAGGGAGCGAGCACTGCAAATTATTTCAAATTTGCTTGCCTTGGCTTTTTTTTAACAGGCAGAAATAGTTGTGCTCTTTTTAGCAAGCAGAGAGCTTTATGTTCTGTTTGCTTTAGTTAAGTAACTTTGTCAGATGTTACCCTGGATTTTGTATCCTTGCTAATTGAACTGCTGAACTGGGTGGACTGAATTGTTCTTTCCACCCTCAGAAGTGCAGTTTCCATCGTGTTCCCTTGTGAACCTGGTGGCAGTTGTGAGACTAGGAAATATAAGAGCATATTTAATCCCCCAAACCAATGAAGAAAGCCTAGGTAATGTGTAAAACTGCGTTTCAGGTGCGTGTATCTTTGTCTAACCAAGGCAGATTCCCAGCCTCAGTAAGTACATGTAAGTTTTAATGGAGGTGTGAAGGACTGGAATGCAGAAGAATCCCAGCTCCTCTGTGGTGTTGCCCAAGACATCAGCTGGTTGTGGCACAGCAGGGCGGGCTGGGTGTGCTCTGCTGTTCAGCATCGCCAGGGTGCTTAAGGGAGATGGTGTGGTTTACAATAAGTGGTTTTTAGTTGCTTCTGGGAAAAATATTCCTGTTTTACTCTGACAAATCCGCTCCCTTGAGATGAAGTCCCGTGGCCACACTATAATGCTCAGTGAGAAGAGGTGAAGAGCTCTCACGCGTGGCTGTGAGCGTGGTGGGAAGTGTGCCTGGGCTCACCCAGTGCTGATTTTCCAGCAGTGCTGATCCATCTCCCGGCCAGGAGATGTCCCCAGTTCACCACAATTCCTGCAGGAACTCCGACTCAAGTTCTGGACTGTGCTTGGATCCCCTTCAGCCTGAGCCGGTGTCAGCAGGTTCTTGGCCCGCCCTGGCCCCACTGATCCTTGAGCAGAGTGAACTCCTGTCACGGGGCTTTGGCCACAGAATGCTCAGCGAGGAGGACCTGGACTCAATTACACACACAAAACAACTACAAAATTTAAACTTAGTTCTTAGTGTGATTAAAAAACATTTGAGAATTTGAGAGATCCTAAAAAAGCTGTCTGTTCTTGTGTTCTTTGTGGAATTGCTTTGGGAAAGAACAGGGAAAAGGTAAAATGGGCATAAAAAACAGTTTAAAAAACAAAGCAGAAAGCAAAATCTGCTGTGGAGGAACCAATCTTACAATGACTCGTGCCCAAACCTGAGTTGCAGTTCTGGATTTAGGTGACTCTCAGTCTCTCATACAAGATTTTTCTTGTAGGAGAAACCCATGAAGAGCTACAAGGCAGAAACCAGAAATCTGGTATTGAGAAAAATACTTAAGTGGTGTTTCATTTTACTGCTTGGATTTATGTGCCCTGGACATGGAAAACTTGGTTTCCATTGTCACCAGGGAAGTGTCTGTAACATGAACAACCTCAAGTCATAATTCTTTTGAAAGAAAACCCATTATTTGATTATTTTTTCATTCAAAAGTGTGTGTTCCTGGCTTCTTGTTCAGGTTGATGCCAGACTAGGAAGTGCAAGAGGGGAGCTGTGTGATGTCCATCAGCAGTTTTTGAAATGCAGGGATGTTGCTGTTGAGGTTTAGTCAGGATTGCAGGGAATTAGAAGTCTCATCTGATTTGCATCTCTGTTAGCAGAATGGATCCTTTTACTGTTGGAAGCTTCGAGTCTGTAGCAGTGTTTTTATAAGTTTGTGATTTGATCGTGGAGCAAACACAGGAACAATAATGTGTATTCCCATGGAATATATCCCTTGGAATACACATTCTTTTTGTGGCAGTTTTGAATGCTGTGTGTTCTACATGCAAATGCCATTTGATATGGATATATTATACAATATATTGTGTACATTCAATATATGACACAGTATATTGTATACATTTCAATATATTGTGCAGTATATGGTACATTTCACTCTGTAGCTTAATTGTTCACTGCAAAATGAATTCTCTCCTTCCTTACCACTTCCAGTGGCAGTGTTACAGGGCCTGTGAGATGGATTTGTTATCGGAGATCATGGGATTCTTTTTTGTCTGATTTCTTCTGGGATTGCAGAGAACCCCGTGGAGTGCAGCAAACGCTTGTCCTGCTGTCTGTCAGCCTCTCTGGGAGGGGCAGAATATACAACAAGGGGGGGGTTATGCTGAAAATTACTTACTGATGTTATTTTCAGATCCAGCCTAATGACAGGAGGGGTCAAACGAGGTGTCACCAACCCGTGGCTCTTGGAAGAACCGGAGGAAACCAGAGGGCTTGGCTTTGATGATCTCAGGCAGCAGCAGCGAAGGATCATAGAAGGTACAAGAGTCTTTCTGGTAGTTGTGAGCATCTCTGGTGCTCTGAGAAGCGCCCATCAATACACCCGCCTGTGCTGGAGTTTTCTTATCTGGAGTTGTCAAACATTACAGTCCCAGGTGGATGTTTTCTGTGTTTGCAGGAGCAACACTGTGCTTGCCATATTTTTAACTAAGGGACCTTTAAGAATTCAGATTTTGAAAGACCTGATTTTGACCATACTCATGGTTTTGGTTTGCGGTGGTGATCACAGTAATTGCACTGGGTGTCGTGGTGTTGCTGGGTGCATGAGATGGATTGTTGAGTTGGAACTAGGTGAGAATTAACTCATCTAAAAAGAGTCTCTAGGTTTTGGCCCTCAGCATCCTTGAGGAATCTGTAACTTTGGAAGTGTTGGAAAACCTCAGCCTGAGGACATCGGGTGGTTAATGAGGTCATTTCCATGCAGTCAAAGTGTTGGAAGGGATTGAATGGAATCAGACTCTAGATAAGACCCACTTCAGCCTGCATGGAAATATGTGTAGGTGCTTCTCAGATGGTCTGAGCTGTGTCTGGATGGTCCAGAAGAAAGCTCAACTTGAGCTTTTAATAACACCATGAGTAATTAAAGGAAGGCTGAAAGAGGGGGGCCAGACCTTCATCCTGTTGAAGGGAAGTGGGTCCTGCCCATCCTGGAGTGCAGCCGCTGCCTGTCTTGCTCTGTGCAGCATCAGTACTGTGCAGGTGGTCAGAGCACTGACCCTCCAGCCTCCTGCAGCTCTTCTTCTGCCAATTCCTGACAGATTTGGGCGAGGAGAGCTGCACATTTTGGACAAGGAGCTTCCTGAGGCCTGTGTAATGCCAACAGACTGGCAGTTCCTCACAAAGGAGTGTCTGCAGAGGTGGGAGCACATCAACTTTATCTGCCCGCTATGTCCCCTCTCCCTCAGGCTCTCCCACACGTTTTGGATCCTCTTGCAGCTTTAAAAAGCCATTTGAATTCTTTGGTGTTTGCATCACCTGTTTTCTTTTATCCATGTTAAAAGTTGCTTGGAAAATTTAAGAAGGCTAATCAGGAGCTCTCTCTGTGTGCCAGAAAATCCCCTGCATTTATGACTGAGCAACAACTGAATGTTGAATTCTTGGATTTTATTTTATTTTTTTCTTTTGGGACCCTCAGTGAAGTGTCCCGGCCAGAGGAATTAATTACCCATCATTCCCATTATTTTAAGAGTGCTGTTCCCATAATGATTAGTTTCCATGTTGTGTTGATGTATTTTACTTAATACATTTTAACTCTCTAAACACTGAGCGGATCTTTTTATTCACTTCTACATAGCCTGGCACATCAAAGATTACACTTTTTAATGTAATCTTACATATTTTTCTGGTGCAGAACAAGATGCAGGACTTGATGCTCTTTCTTCAATCATATCACGGCAAAAGCAAATGGGACAGGAAATTGGGAATGAGCTGGATGAACAGAATGGTAAGAACAAGATTTTGCCTCACTTTTTTGAAAGACTGGGATTTTATTTTTTTTCACGCCTCATACAACTCCACTGCTCTCTGCCCACAAAGTAACCAGATGATGTTGTAAAGGTTTATTTATGAGCAACCACTGCAGATTCTCTCTGTTCGTCACCTGGTTTTATTGTGTTTCCCTCCAGTCCCTGTTGTGTGTGTACAGTGTATAACACTTGGGAACTTTTTCCCAAGCCCCTCTTTTGAGCAAAATTAATTTTATACTCGATCTTTTGCATTTTTCTGGGTTTTATGACAGTTTTTATGGTAAGCTTTTGTGTGTTGCAGGGTTTCACTTGAGCATTTTTATTCCGTGTCTCCCCTTATTACATGGAAAAGTCTTGAGCCAGCGATTAAAGGAGAAGCGTTGCATTGCTTGCTACAAATGATTTGGATTTGGAAGGTTTCATGGCAGCAAGTGTAGGATCAAATTAAGGGCCATATTGAACTAGAAGAGCACCTATTTTCTTTAAAACAAGCCAGTGTCCAAATGGTGGAATTGCTCTCCTGGCAAATACGCTTTGTTACTCACTTAATTGTCCACATGACATGAACTGGCCCTGGGAGAGCGGATCCTCCAGCCCTCCTGACTTCTTAGTTTCTTACAATATGGTAATAGTTCAATTAGAGCTGTGGAGCCCTGCCAGCTTTCTCCCTCACACAAAGGTTTCACCCATATGGCTTATCCTTGGCTTGTGCTGTGCTTCACCACTGAGAAGGGAAATGTCCTTTTACTTGCTGATAAATGATACGCTTAAATCAGCTTCTTCCTGCGAGGAAATCTTCCCCCTTGTATCTCTCTGCGTGTCTGCTCAGAGTGAGGGGTTCCCAAATTAACATGAAGTACTACTTGGGAGCCCCATTCTGAAGGAGAGTTAAGTCAGAGGATGACTTTCTCCTGTTTGCCTTTTGTACACAGCTAAATCCAGGAGGGAGGTGAAATGGCTAGAGCATGTCTTTGTTTATTAATCTGAAGGTTGTTAAGGAATGGTTTGTGCAGCTGGGAGAGACTGTGCTTAGTGGTCTTGTCATATTTTGATCCTCTGCCTCATGTGAGTAAAGACATTTTCAATTAGGAATCTCGGTTCATAGGTTTCTTCTGTTAATCGTTGTTTAAAAAGTCATATTAATTGCCTTTTTTTGCTCTAAATAGAAAACAGGTGGGGAGCATGAGCATGTTTACTGATTCTCTGTGAAACCTTGGTTTCGCATCAGGAAAATACACGATCTGTGTCTCATTTCCCTCTGTTGGGGGTGGGGGATGTTTCCCCAAACCCGTATGTTTTTGGGACCCTGAAGGTCCTGTTTTGTACCATCACATTTCCACATGACGTGCCAGACTTTTTCTAGCAATGAGCCTTGAAACATCTGTGAAATGGGAATGTATTTAACCTTCCTTTTTACAAATGATGCAAATAGTGCCAATGTTGTTTATGTTTTCATGTGAGCTCTTCTTTGACCTTCAGGCAACTCTTTAGAGAAACATGGAAACTTTCCTGAGCGCTCAGAGTAAGAAATGGCGAGGATTGTCTGCGCTGACTGCAGCCAGATCCTGAGAAAACTGCTCAGATCCTGAGAAAACTCAGATCCTGAGATCTGCTCCTCGCTGTCCTAGAACCATGAGCATAAAAGCTGCCAGCTGTGTCCTGAGTGTCATTTTCAGATGTTTAAGCTGTCCAAAATATGTGGGAAATAGCCTGACTTTACAAATGGAGGAGCAGGTCACTCAGCACTTGGCTACATCACTGCTGGGCAAGTGGAACTCCCATGTTTCCTCTGACTTTATGCAATCCATGTGTTTTTGGGGTTATTTTTGTGGACGCAGGGGGATAAGGTCGGGTGTTTTGTTGCCACTGGCACCATGGAAAAGCCGAACTCCCTTGCAGTATTTTCCAGGGGCTGCTTTCCCTGTGCACATCTTGCTTCGTGCCCCGTGCCTAACCATGTGCAGACTGTGCTCAGGCTCTCTGCCAAGCCCGTGTCACTGCTCCACGCTCAGGTTGATGAGGATAACTGCCCTGTAATTTCCCCTTCCTTGGAATCTCTTTCCTTCCTAGTGCTGAGTGATAATGGCATGGTCTGTATTGTGGGGAGGCAGGGGAAGTTCGTCTTCATTAAGTGCTGCTTCAGTATTTCTTTTTCTTCGAGTCAAATTTCCCATCAAATTGCCCGTTTCTGCAGGAAGCTTGACTTCCACTCCCTGACCTGCTTTGGATGTTCCCGCCTTCTGCAACTAAGTAGGTGCCTTTAGCTTGTTCTGTTTTTATGATAAAATATGGCTTTATGCAGAAGGGGCTGATAATGTCCATTAATGAATCAGATTTTAGGGAGTTTCGTACTTATTTTCCAGACGACTTGTTCCTCAGCCTGCTTTTTCCATTCCCTGGCAGCTCAGACTCTCTGCTCAGTGCAGATACTTGCAGTTCCCAGCTCTCTGAGGTGGCCAGAGGCATTTTCCCTCGAGTGCCAGTTGGTGTAGCTGTGCATTTGCAGATGCACAAGTTCTGAGGGATCCTGATTAATTATGCAAAGTTTACTTCTCGAGTAGAGTTGGTACATGTGAATTCTTTTGTGTTTGTTAAATGACTGAAAAATGATTAAACTTTGCCTTTGGAAGGGAGGTTACTTGGCTGTATCTATTTTTCCTGCCCTGGTGGGCTGACAGGCAGGAGGAGGAGCAGTGCTGGAGGTTTTCAGAGGGTGTCCCTGGGCTGTGGTGGTTGCTGTGCCCTCTGGAAGGGTTGGTGGGTAACACCAACCTCGCTTTGCTCCATGTCTTTCCACTCTGAGCATCCTCTGTAGTCAGCAGGGGTTGCCCAGGTGGGATCCTTCCAGCCTGCCTGGCACAGCAGGTCCTGGAAAAGCCCCTTTCCCACAAGGATAAAGCCAGCCTGGGCTCGGATGGAGGTGGTTGCTGTGCAGACCAATTGAGTCCCATCCTTGGATTTCACTGTGATGTGTCCAAGCTTTAATCAGAGTCTTATGTCCTTCTTCGCTTAGGTTGTCAGTGTGTCCCTGTCCTGCACATTTTGTGGCTCTGCTTAAATCCTGTGGGCCTTTGCAAGCCTCCTGAGTGTAGTATTTTGCACTGATGAGCAAAGTAGAAGCAGAGTACCAGGAGGCATTGTTTTTTTCCAGCCTCAGGAGTCTGCTAGCAGTGGGGATTAGCAAAAGAATTTTCCCATCATTAGCTCCAAATTTGGCCCCAGAAAACTTTCTGTAATCCTTTCATCTGTTCCATAAAAAAAAAAAAAGGAAAGAAAATAGTGTAAATGGCCTCTGGCCCTGTTGATGAGGCAATCTAATCTAGTGCAATAATTGTGGAAGAATGCTTTCAGAAATTGTGAATGCTGTTTGTTTTACCCTTATAGAGATGTTGTTTTCTCATTGTGACATGCTTCCATGAGAATGTAGTACTCTGGGATGGATGGTAAATATTGGGAGCTTGCAAAATTTGTCATGTTTGGCATTTTTACCCTGTCACTGTCCATTTGGTTTGCACCATTGAGGATGGATTCCTTTGCTTCCAGGTCCTTTAAAGTTTGTATCAGAGCAGAAATAAGTTCATAAATAGATAAGCTGCAAAGCCAGACACTGTTTATGTCCTTTCAGTGGTTAAGAGAATGCTGTGCACAGTCAGGATGTTCTCAGTCAAAATGGATCATTTTAAGTAAATGATCTCTCATAATAATCCTTTAATTGTATGGTTATGTAACATTTTTAATTTCTTGTCAAAGTCAAATTTCCAAAACCAACCAAAAATTGTAGCATTATGTCTTTGTTTATAATAGCTTTGCAATTCAAGGTTGCTGTGTCACCTCTGGTCACAGTGGATGGCACAAAAGCCTCCACGAGGACTCAGCTTGGCCTGGTGTGTGATTTTTGTTTCCCTCACGTGACATCAAAATACTTGAGACTGGAGCCCTGTTCAGCCTGTTGCTCTACACACACATGGAGAAGTATTCTTGTATCATCAATAAAGTGAGTGAAAGTATTCCTGGTGATGCAGAGACTTATGGAGAAACAGCATCAGGAATGTGATTCCCCTGTCCCAGGTCAGGGCTCAGCCACAAGCCCATCACTCCTGGTGCAAACAGCCCAGTCAGGGCATGGACAGTAAAGGGCTTCTCCTAAAGATTATTTACCTATCTCTTGCATAACCGAAAAGGAACCCTGCAGTTGTTTCACGTTTCTGTTTGTTAATATAATACAAACCAATTACCACTGTGTATGGGAGATGTTTGAGTTATGAGACTCAGACCAGTGGGGCTGTGCATACATTGCATCATTGTTAGGACTCGTTTGTAAATAAGAAATGATTGAAGATAAGATTTTTAGAAATGTTCATCATCCTATCTAAACAGGATCTGTTTTCATCCTATGGAGTTACAGCCCTGCCTGCTGGGACCCCCTTGGGAGGTGGCTCAAGTCCTGGTCGGTGGGCTTTGGAGGTGTTCAGCATTCCTTGGGAAAGGCTGAGCACCAGCAGGTTCAGCTTTTCTAAAAGCCTCCATAGAGGAGCATATGTTTTTGATATTCAGATGTAAAATAACCATCCATGGCCTGACTGACCTCATACTATGCAGATAGATTTTAATTTTGCTTCCCGAGCTTATTGTGTGGGAATGGAAGCAACTTCAGTGTTACTGGGGCACTGTTCTTTCTTTATTGCATTTTGTTTAGGTGGATTTAACCCTTCTTAGGGGAAAAATTAACCTCCCTGTTAAAACACTGCTTTTTGTCATGAGTGATCTAAATAGTGCAATACTTAGGCTCCCCACTCAGAAACTGGGGAATGCCAAAATTGAGGTTACTGGCACTTCTTGCACATATTTCTAGTCTTAAAACATTTGCATGGTGTTTTCTGCAGGTCCTGCCTCATTTTATATGTAGGACTCCATCTCTTCTGGGGTTGAATTGTGCATTTGTGGTGACAAAAAGTATTTGTAAGGTCTCTGCCTCATTTCTTCCAGGTGTGGGAAAACGTTTAGTGAGTAAGGCAAGGGTTGTAAGAAGGTTTTGTGGCAGCAGCAGCAGATAAATGTTGCCTTAGAGCATAAAACTGTCTCTGCTGCTGCCCAGGAGCTCCCTGTGATGGTGGTTAACTCATCTTAACTGAGCTTTTCCAGAAGTGATTCCCTCTGTGTGTCTGACTTGGCATTGTAGGGACTGGTTTGCTGAGGTTTTGGGCATTGGCACTTGGCAGAACTTGGTGCAGGCTGTGCTCTGGGTGCAATGAATCATGGAATGGTTTGGGTTGGAAGGGACCTTTAAGGATCGTCTAGTCCATCCCCCACGAAGTACTGAGGAATTCTACACTGAGGAATGTAGAATCATTTAGTTGTAAAAGACCTTTAACATCACTGAGTCCAACTGTAAGCCTGACACTGCCAAGTCCACCCCTAAACCATGCCCTGAAATATATGAGAATATATTAAATACCGTTGGAAGGACAGATAAGGTTTGGTTTGCATGTGGCTTTTAAAAAAGAGAGAGGTTCAAACCCTCTTTTTTCAAACATCCAAAATAAACCTTAACTATTAATTTTCCTATTTTCCTTCTGAGTTGGGATGATAGTGTTTCATCTCCCAAGGAAGCTGTCAAAAATCAAAATACACTTGTACCTGCTGTCAGGAGGGGCATTGTGGGAAGGTCTGGGAGGGAGTTTTTAACTCTTCAGAGCTGAGTTGGAGTTGTGTGCAGCCCATAAGGAATGCAGTCTTGTGCTGGATGATGAGAATAAAACCATTTATTTCATATCTGTCAAGGAAGTAACCCTACCTGTGCTGCCTGCTGAAGAAGCAGGTGATAGAAACCAAGGTTACGTTTTTCAAAGTGATGCAATGTAAATTTAGTGTACCTACACATAATAGTATTATTTAGGGTGTTTACTAACCTTTTAAGTACAAGATTTTGCTGCTTCAGTGTTTCCAGTGTTTATTTATCTGTGAAATTTCCTGGTATTTTTAAAAATAAAGCTGGAAGAAGCAGGGAAGCTGCTGCAGTATGGGTCTGTCTCCAAGGCTGGGTCAGCAGCCAGGTGGGAACCTACACAGGGACCTCTGGAGCTGCCGGGGTAATTTCACCGGTGTTGGATGATGTGGAGCAGCAGGAGGGAGGTGTGAGATGTCTTGTTGTGGCTTCACGGAGGGTTGCTGACAGCAGAGGGAAGAATAAGGAGTGATGATCTCTGTGCTGCCCTCCAGGCTCTGGTGGGGTGGGTTTCCAGTCAAACTGGGACAGCAAAACACTCCTTGTAAGCACCGATGAGATGACAGGACTGTCCTTGTAAGAGTCAGTTGTGTCAAATGGCTTTGGATTTTTTTCCGGGGAAAGAATTAGGCATCATTTGGACTTCAGAATGGCTTTGATGCCGTTGCATGAGGCTTTCTTGTAAGTAGTCTATGGAAGCATGGGTTCAAATGATTAACCTGCATTCAGTAGGTGTGTTGTAGACTGGGTGAATATACGTAGGAATTGGCTGTTCATAGGTGGAATAGAAGCATGGCTTGAGTTGGGCTGTGTGGGTCTGTCTGGTTCTGTTCAGCATCGTGGGTAAGACAGTGATACTGAAGTACAAGTGTGTTTCCTCACCTCCTGTGTAACACAGGGGTGGGAAGAACTTCAGCTCCCTTGGTAGTAGTGCCAAGAACTCTCCCGAATGATCCTGAGAAACAAGAGTGAAATTAAGTCTCGTTTCATCCTTTGAAGAGCTGCCTGCAAAGGGTGACCCTTTCTGCAAGGTGTAGGCAAAAAATACACGAGTACAGTGAATAAAGTCAACTCTTAAACGTGAACCAGTAGTGCAGCAGTGTGGCAAAGGCTGTGGAGGAGCCAGTGGTGCTCCTTCGTTACTCTTGGCACCAGGGAGAACACAGCGTTGAGGGTGATGTGGACCTGAGGAGGGGTCACAGAGGTCGGCACAAACGTGATGTAACTCACTGAGGTGTGACCCACCAGGAATGGTGAACTGCTGGGGCAGCTGAGTGTGCAGGAGAGAAGGCTGAGATGGGAACACAAGGTTCTTGAAGAGTGAAGGAAGCTGGTTTAAGAGTGGGGGAGGCTTTTGGTAATAGGATTGAGTCGAGGTCAAAAGGAGGAGGAAAATCCTTCCAATGGCAGCAACAGGCTGTGTCTAGAGGTTGGGAAGGCCTTGCTGTGGGACATCTCTAAGAGAGCTTCAGCTGAGTTAGAGCAGGAGATGGACTGGACAACTTCTTATTTCCTGTTGTGACCTTTTCTAGCTCTCTCTTTCCTCTGCCTTCTACAACTTGCCTTCCTTCAGACTTCTCCTTCTGCTGCTTTTATTGAGCTGATCTTTAATCTCCCCTCCTGAATGTGTCTAATCCTCACTTTTGAAACCGCCCATCAGTATTCCAGCATTCTTGCTCAACTAGTTCCCCTCCTGGGTCCTTTTCCCTCTCCCTCCAACTTCTGTGTGTCTCCCTGTGAAAGCACTGCGGTTCTGCAGCTCCTGAGGCCACTGGGGAGCCTTAACGTGGAAGCAACAGCATTGTTCTGAAATGGCTCGGATATTTTGGCTGAAACTTTAATTTCATTTTATTTTTTTAAAATCCATCTGGAAGCAGACGTCCAAGTTGGGAATCTTGAGCCTGAGTTGTTGCAGTTTTTCATCCCTTTAAGCAACTGAAAATAGGGCTCCTCATGGGAAGCAAGAAATGGCCTCAATAGCGGGTCATGCTACCGAGCCTGTGTGTGGATTTTTGTTGCTCTCTGTGCACAGAATACGGGGAGATGATACTTTTAGTATTTTTTTACAGCTTGGTGAAGCACTTACAGAAACAGATAAACCAGCAAGGCACAACCTGGCTGGGGATAAAAGTGTTGTGGGCCGGGGCTCCCACGTCCTCACACACACACACACACACACACACACACACAATGAGTCTGTCTGGCCTCTTGGCACGGGCTGCCTTTTTCCTTGAACAGTTCAAGCCATAAAATAACTGTTCAACATTTGTCTTCTCAATTATGTGGATTTTTCCACAGTTAGTCAATCCCTACCTCACCCGCCCCGCGGTGGGGAGGGGGAAGCTGTCTCCCCTCATCAGTCTGCACGGTGATCAGAAACGCTGGAGGAATTATCGCCGAGTTAAAATGGGCTTAGAACTTTTTTTTTAAGCCTTTGAGGCATTTTTGATAAGAATTATGATCTTAAACATCATGTTTGTTAAGCCTTGTCTTTAGTTTTCTAGCAGGGCTTATGGAGAGCTCTAATAAGGACATAAGCCTCAACTTTTAGCACCTGAGAGTTTCCCATCTGCTGCTTCAAGCGTTTGATTTAAACTGTTTAAAAAGAAAACAAAACCTAACTGTAATTGTAGATTTTTCAGCACTCTGATGATTTTTTTCCATGTTAATTTAGCTTTTCCTCCGTTCAAAAAAATCTCAAATTGAGACCATGGCGAGGGGATTTATTTTCCCAGCCTGCTTTCCTACTTTTTTTTAGGGTGTCTGTCATGCGTCGTAAAGAAGCAGGAAGGCACAAACCCAGTCTGTTCTTCTTTACAGCCCCATTTTGGTAAATCCCTACCTGTCTGAGAGCAGCTGGAATTCTACATCCTGACCTTACAGTCGCTGCTTTTGGAAAAGAAAGGCAGGGGATAAATTGTCCCATGCAGAACAGCCTTTGCTAGAGGATCTAGGAAACTGTTATGGGAGTTTCTGTGTAATTTTATTTATTTTACCCTCCTAGATGCACCAAGGTGTTATACCTGGCTCGTTCTCCTGAAGGTTTTTTGGCTGAATCAGGGATGGTTTTAAGGTTTAAGTTGGAGACAGGATCCCAAATGCCTTCTCTTTCTCCTGAGCTGGTGTTCACTGTGAAAAGGACGTGGCTGTTTCAGCGTTTTCACATGATGACATATCACTGTCTCTGGGCAATATTTTCTTCCCTAGCTGTTAAGCACCACTTAGGCTAAAAATAATGTTTTAATTTTAAATATTTGCTATTTGTGACATTGAAATACAGCTCAAGAGTTTCTCCTTCAGTTTACACTTAGAAAGACTCTAACTCTAGTGCTTCCTTTCTGCCTTCCCCTTCTCACAGGAGTTTCTGAGGTTTCATGGGGGAAGGAGGAGGTGACTGCTCTGCCCCACATCACTGGGTAACTTGCTTGCCCAGGCATTATTGGAGGGGAGGTGATATTCAGGCTGGAAAGGAAGTCATGGTTGGTGGGAACCAGATGCTCTTGCGTCATGGTGATTTCGGTGAGGGGACTGGTGGGGGCTTAACAGGCTTTTAATAGATTTCCCAGAAAACTTGTAGGGTCGAAACCTGAACGGTTACAGTGCAGGGGGGAATAAGAAAACCATGTTTCTGGGCACGTTGTTATCATGAGGTATTGCTGGAATCTGAGGAGTGCTTTGAACTGGGTTTACTCACCACCGAGCCGGCTGGTGAGGGCTCTCCAGCAGATCCTCCTGGTTTTCCCATTACCTCCTCCAAGTGTACATCCAGCTCATCTCTCCTCCTGTCTTTTCATGGAGAAACTGTCCAGTCTTTCCTGTTCTCCTGGACACTGAGCAGAATATATTGCTTCTCTGATGCTCATGTCAAATCCTCTGGAGATTATGACTTATCAATCCCAAAATCCCTGGTGCTGAATGGTCCCACATTAGGCTGATATCCAACACAACTCACAGTTCCAGTTTTTTGCTCCCAAAAAGTTGGGGTTGGGGTGAGACAACAGAATCAATTCATAGGTGCAGTACTGTGCATGGATTTGTCATGTAAGTTGGAAGTGTTGGTTTAAAGAAAGCTGAAGTGCCAGAGTTGTGCCTGTAGCGTTTGTGGGAGCTGCTTTTTACAGAGGGGTTTTAGTCTCTTTTGTGTCAGACCATTTTGTTTAATTCCCAGTAGATGTGGTGTGGAAAGAAGTTTGGATACAGTGGTATGGAGCTGAGGTGTGAGGTGGGAGAGCAGATACACTGCTAGTTCCCAGAGCTCAGGATTGAGCTGGAGGTGGCTTGATCAGGGCAACTCTTCCTGTATCCTGAAGGGATTGGGTTTGATGTACAGGGAAACATTCAAAGTGTGCCACAGCAGGTGGGACCCTGGATGGATGCAGCAAGGATACCATCAACTCCCAGTAGTGCTGGGGAAAATCCCTTCTGGAGTCAGTCCTGAAACACAGACCGGCTTGTGGCATCTGTATGGAAAACTGATAGAGCCTGCCAGGATCAGCCACTGACAGGCAGGTTCAGTTCTTGGCTGATCTGTTCTGCAACAGATAAGTGGGACATGTGGGCTGGCCTTGGGAACCAGCACCTCTCAGAACCAGCATCTGCCAGGGCTCTGAGCACAGGAGGAGCAGGAAGCAGGGCAGAGCTGGTGCTCTGAGTGCCGGTGTGTGGATGGATCTCTGTGGTGCAGCGTTTGGATGGGAAACGTGGCTCTCCTGCTTGGTTAAACACTGCTTAGATGTTTGTCACATCTGCTCTTAGATCAGAGCTGGAAATCACAGAATCAGAGTTGTTGGGGTTGGGAGGGCCCCCTGGGGATCCCCCAGTCCATCCCCCTGCCCAGGCAGGGTCACCTGGAGCAGGTGGCACAGGGACACATCCAGGTGGGGTTGGGATGTCTCCAGAGAAGGAGACTCCACACCCTCCCCAGGCAGCTGTTCCAGGGCTCTGCCACCTCCCCGGAAGGAAGTTCTTCCTCTTGTTGACGTGGAACTTGTATTTTAGTTTATGGCCATTTCTCCTTGTCCTGTCACTGGGCACCACTGAAGGCAGGTGGTCCTTGGACACGCTCAGGCACTGAAATCAGAGTGTACACAGGTCATGGCAACTTGGTGGAAGCAGAGGGAGAAGCTGGGAACAGTTGTTTCCTTAAAGCTGTGTTTTAGTCATAAGCTTAATTAATGTGACATAAGCATGTGACTGTTTTGAAATGTTTAAAGCATCCTGAGATCACTTGAAACAGTTGTGCTATACCTATTATTAACTATTAATCATTGTTATTAATTATTAATATGTTATTATAAACATTAACTATTACTATAAATTATAATAAAATTAAGTAACTTCCTGACAATATTGAGTGGAGTAAGTCTTGAGTGTAAACTTCTTGTTTGAATTGCTGATCTATTAAAGCGTGTTTTATCCCTGTGCATCCCAAACCAAATAAGTTGATGCAGGTATTATCCAGTTTATGCAACATACTGTGTAAAGTATTCTGCCTTGTTGCCCAACTCCAGCCCTTTCCTATGGCCCTGGTGAGCTCTGGGTGTGGGTGGGATGTACTTGTTGCTCCCAGTTGTCAGACATCAAGGAACTGAAATGATCCTCCAGTAGTCTGGGTCTTGGATGTGGAAGGAGACAAAATTCCTCTTTACTTTCTCCAAGCAGTTTTACAAGAAACACTTCAGCATGAAGGGAATAAATCACCAGTGGTACATAAGGTCCCGCAACATGAAGTGTCTGGCATCGAGGTGCAGGGGCACAATCGAATATGGCTTTTGGCTGCATTGTGCTAGAAGAGCTCCAGGGATGTTTGATCTCAGAATTTGGTTGGAAATTTTCTTACAGAACCAAGTTTGCTGAAAAATGCTGGTTTGAGTCCAGTCGTTAGTGTGAAACATCTGGGCCTGTCGGCCTTTTTCCAAGCTCGGGGTAGGAATTCTAGAGATACCTTTGTGATAAAAAGTGATGAGTTTGGCTCTGAGACAGTGAGGCCATGAGGTCCCAGTTCTGAAGGAGGATTCCTGATGGATTGGCTTGTGGACCAGAGACTCCAGGGCTCCCCACGGCTGCTCAGCTGAACCCGCTGCATCAACACCTCTTGGTTTGAACAGAAATGCTGAAAGAAATATTAGTTTCCAGTCCTGCTAGTGATTTCAGAAGGCTGGGTTTGGTCTGGTTTGGGCAAACCCTGCATAAAAATAGGATAGCATTTGTTATAAAGTCCCCAAATGCTTATTCTGTGTAATTTTGACCTTTCTGTTTGTAGTGCTGAGAGAGAGCAGCAAAAGGCAACCCACTGCCACTGACAAAGCCCCCCAAATCTGTGTGTTGGTCCTGGGATTGTGGTGCCCTGCAGCAGCACTGGGCAGAGGGATCAGGATCCAACTCCTCCCTTTGCAAACACTGCAAGGCAAAGGAGGTCTGTAGAGGAACTAATAGGAACTCTAATCACTTTTGAGGGTGGAGAGAAGATTTTTGGTTCTTACTGGTTGTTTGTCATAGGCTTTTTGTTTTCATGTGAGGGAATTATCGTGGGAAACATGGTGATTTGGACAAGAAATTTAGAAATTACTTATTTTACTGCATTGAAACTCATTTAATTATTCTTGTATTGCAGAGGTGTAGTATTTCTGCTGTAGCAGAGATATGGAGCGGGGGGGACTGATGCCAGCCTTTGGGATGGTCCTTAGCTTGAGAAGAAATCCATCATGACTTGGCTGAGCTGGGAAATCTCCTGGAAGATGCTCCAGTAGAGATCTGTTGATTTGTCTGCTTCATTTTTTCCAGCTAATATTCCCTGAACAAGCTGTGCTTGGGCTTTCACGGGGTGGGCAGGATGCTTCCTTGTTCCTGGTTCAGAGGCTGGGGCAATGTGGAGAAGTGGGAGAGGAAGTAGGAGATGCCTTTTGGAGCTGTGGGATTCAGAGCAGGACAGTGTCACAGGGAGGGGTCATTCCAGGCGTGGAATGTGCCCCAAGCAACCTGGGGGATTGAAGTGACACCTCTTCATTTTGGTGTTCCTTGCCTCTTGAACTCCTACATCCCCCTGGCATCTTACTGATGTTAATAAGTAATAGCTCTGTTACCTGCCCTTATTTTGAAATATCAATCTTTTCCATATCCCTCTGTTATCCAGTTGCTGTGCAGCGGGGGCGTGGGTATCACATTACTGCAGTTGGGTTTTCAACCCGTGTTTGTAGATAACGTGGGGTTTTGCCAAAGAAAATTAGCAGTGTGAATTGAACTCTGAAGTGGCCTTTCCGAAACACGATATTTTAAATGAATAGAACATCTGATAAGCTGGGAGGAAAGCTTCCTTCTGGTTGAGCTTAGGACATAGGCTACTTTATACGTAATAGTGCCTGTTATAAATAAGTATTTTCACTTGGAAATCATTATTAGGGCCAAGCTGCCTCAGAGCACCAGCCTGTGGATAGAGAAGAGCTCTATGTACAGAACACATGGAAGAAGTTCTTCCCTGTGAGGGTGGGGAGGCCCTGGCACAGGTTGCCCAGAGAAGGTGTGGCTGCTCTTGGATCCCTGGAAGTGTCCAAGGCCAGGTTGGATAGGGCTTGGAGCCACCTGGGCTGGTGGAAGGTGTCCCTGCCCATGGCAGGGGGTGGAATGAGATGAGCCTTGAGATCCCTTTCAACCCAAACTGTTCTGAGATTCCGAGAGTCCAGCAGGGTACACGTTGATGTGCAAATCATCAAAGAGCTGCTGAGAACTGGGGCTGGATTATGCATTTGCTGGTGGTGCATCTGTGTGGCATTTGGGGTCAGTGTTGGCCAGCTGGGTTTTCCCACTGTTTCATGGTACTTCACTAATCATGAGTAATTGTAGTGGTGCTTAAACTCGAATTTGAGCCTATTTAGCTCAAGTGCAGTACTTTCCACTAGTTAAGCTGTTGTGACTTCACTTCTTACGGAAAAACTCCATTTGATGCTTTGTTACAATAGGAACTGTAATAGTTTTGCTTATGGCTAATGTGGGTGGTGTGTTTTCAATGAAAGGAAAATTACTTTCATAGTTGGAGACCACAGGACTTTTGTGAGGGAAGGGCTGAGGATTTGTGTGTAAAATCAGTGTATTCCTCCTTTCTGTTCCAGGACCAGCCTTCATCCACAGAGGCTGGTGCTTTTAAAGCTGAGAGGTTGAATATGTGGTGATGTTGAGCATGGAGGAGGTGGAAGCTCCACAGCTGGGTGTTGTGTTGACTTAAAATTACTTTTACTAAATGGCCCTTAGTAACCTCATGTTCTTCCCAAGTTCATTTTCATTCCAGAGATTTGTTTAATCCGTCCTCTCCAGTTCTGTTTTCCACTGTCAGAAACTTGTTTTCCAAGTTCTCTGGTTCTAGACCAGCACTAGAGAGTTGATATCTAAGTCTGCAGATATCCAGGACTGGGGTGGAGGGGGTGGCTCTAAAGTGCAGGTAACATCTGTGTTAGGAAGGGTGGTCTGGTGAGGAAAAGCTGGCTGGGACTTGTCCTCCCACAGCACCTGTGGGCTGATGGTGCCTCTGGGGTGCTGCTGCTGGCAGAAAATAAGCTCCTTTTCCTCACCACAGAGCCACTCGAGTGATGGGGCACAAAGCCCCTCATCACCTAAGGGCAGAGGAGCTGAGAGTGTGCAAGGAAGGTCTTGGTTGCAGGTGCTGTCTCTGGGCCCCTCTGATGGGGCCTCCAGCCTTCTCTGGGAATCACAGAATCACTGAGGTTGGAAAAGACCTCCAAGATCATTGAGTCCGACCTGTGACCTTGTCCCCAGCCCAGAGCACTGAGTGCCACATCCAGTCCTTCCTTGGACACCTCCAGGGCTGGGGCTTCACTCCCTGGGCAGCCCCTGCCAAGGCCTGACCACCATTTCCATGAGGAAATTCCTGCTGATGTCCATCCTGCCCCTCCCCTGGCACAGCTGGAGGCCGTTGCCTCTCCTCCTGTCCCTTGTTCCCTGGGAGCAGAGCCCGACCCCCCCCGGCTCCCCCCTCCTGTCAGGGAGTTGCAGAGCCAGAAGATCCCCCCTGAGGCTCCTTTTCTCCAGGCTGCGCACCCCCAGCTCCCTCAGATGATCCTGCTGCTCCAGCCCCTTCCTCGCTCCGTTCCCTTCCCTGCACACCTCCAGCCCCTCAGTGTCTCTCTTGTCTGAGGGGCCCAGAGCTGCCCCCAGCACTGGAGGTGCCTCAGCAGTGCCAGCACAGGGACAGTCCCTGCCCTGGGCCTGCTGGCCACAACACAAGGGAAAGGGGCTGCTTGATGCTGAGTCTTTGTATTTTCCAAAAAGTATGATTAGGAATGCGGGAGGTGAGGGGAGCAGTGGCAGTTTGTGCTTCTCTCTTCCCTTTTCATCTCATTTTGTGGATATTTTATCAGTTCTAGTCTGGCTTTTTAGCAGTGGTAGTAATAAATAAAGCATGACAAATGTGGCATTGCTGCTTGTGGCCACTGAGCACAAGGGACCACTCAGTCCCAAATTCTCATTGTTGGCAGGACCAGAAACCCTCTCAGAGAGTTTGAGGGCCAGTTTTTATACTGTGGCATCATCATCTTCTTGCTTGGAAGGCTGTTCTAAAAACAAGGAGGCAAATGAGAGAGGCTGACATTGGAGTTGGGGACCGATTCCACCTCCCTGAGCTCTTGAAGCAGATTTTCTCTCTCAGACAAGGTGTCAGAGAAAGGAAACCAGCAGATTTATCCTACTTTTGCACCGACCTGTGTCCACATGCAGCACAGAACACAACACCTTGTGATCTGTCCCCCACGTGCAGTCGGATGTTGGAGAGGCACATTCTTGTTTCACTTCCTAAGCATAAGGGAACTCTTTGAAGTGGAATCAAGACCCAAAAGCTGCTATGTGCTTCCTAACTGGCTCTGTCAAACTGGAATTCGTGTTGGAACAGAATGGCAAGAGGTTTTGTTAAGTGATACAAGGTTGCACCCCTCAGAAGCAAACATAAACCAAAGATATAATAATCACAGCTGATTTAAAAGAATCTTAGAACTTTATTGTAAGCATAAGGCGAATTTCTCACTGTGCTTTCTGTTGAGCAGTCACACTGCAAGTGTGATGGCAAGCTGCTCTGAACATCTGTGTCTCTGTATGTTTTTATTCTTAAGGTAAAAATTGTTCCTCAGTCCCTGCTGAAAGACGAGCTTTCAGATTTTTGTGAATAATGGAGAAAAAAATATAAATACGGGGGCTGGGGAACCTTTTAAAGAGAGCACGTGCCAGGCTTGCTGTGCTTCATGCTGCTTTCAACTTGTGTGTGATAGCAAGCTGAATTATATAATTCGCGATATGTGTGGAGTTTTACCTGTTTGATATTTTTTAAAGGTGGTTATATTTATTTTTTATCATAATCTTTATGCATTTGATGTGCCACTGAGTAGAAGAATGATCATCATTCCAGTTTACAAAGGCCAAGTGCAGTCGTGAACCTGACCCTGTCAGACACCTGCAGGGATCATCTCTCTAGGAAGGTAACTCGGGTTTCACACACAAAATGCCCAGGAACTGTTTTCTCTTCTACTGAACAAGTCCCAGTGGATACACTTGCTGACATCATCTTCCTCGTTAAGAGGATCTTAATTAGTAGATATGGATCAGTAAATATTTGCTGGCTGTTGGACTGAAGGTGCTTGGCTGCTCTGCAGAATTCGGTGACTCCTGGTCTGTCAGAGCGTGTCAATAAACCTTGTTTGAATAAAGATGGTGTGGGACCTTGGGAATTCTGTGTCCTGGCTTCTCATCCAGCTTGTTAACATTGTGCACACTGTTAGATGTGACAGCTGGACAGTTTATCCCCTGAAGTTCGTAGGAAGATTAAGGAAAACTCTCATTTCAGAGTTGCCAGGAGCCTTTATAAGGAATATATTTTGAACAAGTCTCCCAATACAGTGCCTAAAGAAATCTGAAGGGGAAAATCAGTTTTAACAGGGATTAAATGGAGCAGCTGGGCATTAAAGGCAGCAGATCTTGTCTGCCTAAATCATCTGAATGTATGGACATTGCCGAATCACACATGCAGCCAAAAAGCCATTCTTCGGTTTGGGATAAAAACATTTCATAAAATGACTGGCACTGTTGGCTTCAGGGAGAGCTTTGGGGTTTGAATGGGGGGAGGGCTCTTCAATAGCTCTCAGTAAGAGCTGTTGTATGAAAATCAGCTGCAGACACTGCACAGTTCTGGTCTTGCCCAGCTGTCCTTGATAACTCAGGTTGTCCATTGCTGCTCCACTGAAGCTCCCTCTGGTGTTTCTGGATCAAAGGGATGGTGGCAAACACTGAATTCTCCAAACTTAGCTTTGCTCAGAAGATCCTGGGTAAAATAGGGAGATGTTTCATTGCTGGCAGCAGCTTTTTCTGCCTGAAGCTGCAGACTGATGAGCTGATCCAGCCAAAAGCTGTCCCGAGTGCTGCAGGGACCTCTGGGTTTGTGTTCCTCCTGAAGAGAATGCTCTTCCTCTTGTTCCCCCAAAACAAATCTCTCTTTAACACCAGCTGAAGGAGTTGGGAGTCGAGCTGCTGGTGGCTGCTGTGAGCACACGTGACTCCTGTGTGGTGAGAGGGCTGCATGATTTCAGTGCTCGATGGTGCTATTCCCATGCAATCTGCTTTTTTGATCTGTTCTAGGGATTGGAATACTCCCTTCTTCTGGAAAAAAAAAGGGAGAGGAGTGAGGGAAGAAAAATCCAGCAATTTAATATGTTTCCATGTTCCTGTGTGTCCTTCCCCACATCCTAAACATGACAAATATCCATAAGTTTCCCTTTGGCCCTGGGGGAAGTAAAAAGGAATCTCCAGCTGGAATTCATGAAACTGTGGAACGAACGAGTGGTGTCATGGGTTTGTGGCTGCTGTGGGTGTGCTGAGAGTGAACAGCCGGTTCATGCACACTTAAACTGTCCTGAACCACCCCCCTGCCCAGTAATTCTTCATCCCTTCCAAGTGGGAGAGAAATCCAGAATAAACGGTTGAAAGAGGAGAATTAGAAATCAAAAGGTATGTTTTGTTCCTTGGAAAAAGAAGGCACTGCTTCTCTTCTTGCTTTTAATATTGCCTGAAATAATGCACATGTTTTATTTTCAAGGTGCTTTTTAAGCATGTAGTCAGCAAGTGGCTGCAGGTTGGATGAGCCTGCAGTCCTGTGCCTGGCAGTGATGCTGTTTCAGAGGAATGTCTTTTTTCCCCTCTTCGACTTCTCCTTAAAACAATTGCCCAACTGTCTAAAAAACACTAGCGCTGACTGGAGGGGAGGAGGAGGTGGAAGTGTTCCTGCCCAACCACAGTGCAGCAGGTCGAGCACATCCAACCACTTGCTGCTGAAATATATCTCCCCTCTGGTCTTATCCTGGGAGCAGAGTACCTGTCTCAGAATCACAGAGTGTGCTGAGCTGGAAGGGACCCACAAGGGTCATCGAGTCCAGCCCTCAGCCCTGCACAGGCCCATCCCCAAGAGTCACACCCTGTGCCCCAGAGGATCATCCAAACCCTCCTGGAGCTCTGGCAGCCTTGGGGCTGTGCCCACTGCCCTGGGGAGCCTGGTCAGTGCCCAACCAGCCTCTGGGGGAAGAACCTTTTGCTGAGATCCAACCTGACCCTGCCCTGACACAGCTCCAGGCCATTCCCTGGGTGCTGTCCCTGGTCCCCCCAGAGCAGAGCTCAGTCCTGCCCCTCCTCTGCCCCTGCTCAGGAAGTTGGAACTGCAGTGAGCTCTCCCCTCAGCCTCCTCTTCTCCAGCTGAACACACCAAGTGCCCTCAGTGTCCTCACACGGCTTCAAATCAAGGCCCTTCACCATCCTTGTTGCTCAGCTCCTCCACGACTGTGACTCTGCTTGTTTGATTCTCTTGCTCCTGGAAACGGCTCTGAGTGTTTGATTTGTTCCTTAAATTGACTTCTGATCTCTGATGAACTCTTCTCCCATGAGAAAATGCAGTGCAGTAAATAAAGGAAGGACTGATGTTCTGCATCCACACCCTGTCTTTTGAACTGCTCTCAGCTCAAGGTGCCTCTGCTGATGGAGAAGAAGTCTTGACCATGAGATATGTAGTTGTTTCTGCCCCTTTTGGTCAGGATCACCGAGCACTGTGGGGTTGTGCCTGAGTTAGCTTGGAGTAGGTGTCCTGAAGCTGTTCCTGAGCTCAGCCTGACCTTTTGGTGCTGAGGTTTCCAGGGACAGTGTTTGACCCGTTTGTCTCTGCAGAGTGCTCACTACCCCACTTCCCTTGCATTTATCTAATTTATTTTAGTTATCTCCCCTCTTGTGCTCCCTTTCATCAGCAAGTAAGAGGGAAGTTGGTATCTTAATTTTCACTGGAAATTAGTTCCTTTCTTGGCACTTGTGTAGTTTATGGTATTAAGAGGTATGCGTCATCTCCAGATTTGGAGAATAAGAGAAAAATGTCCTGTGTGGGTTTTTGCATTTAGTAACCAAACCCCTTCTCTGCAAACGGATCTGCCTCTTGGGTTTGCTGTTTCCAGGTTGTTGAATTCCTTACAGGAGTGAGACAGGCACGGCTTTGCCTGCTGCCCCGCAGCCTGTGGGCTCCAGAAGAGCCTGGTGCTAATAATGCCAAGGTTGTGGGTTCAGTTCCTAGAGGGGCCATTTGCTGAAGAGTTGGACTTGAAGATCCTTGTGGGTCCCTTCCAGCTCAGAATATTCTGGGATTCTGTGAAGCTGCTGTGGTCACACAGCACCGAGCATCATACCAGCATCAGGCAGCAGGTCAGGCATCTTCTCCTGGGCATGCTGAGCCCTGGATGGTCTGGAGGAGCCATGGAGGTGAATTCTTCCCTGAGTCCTCTCCGTGCGCACAGGAAGGGGAGTCTGTGTGTAACCTGGAAGCGGGGCCAGCAGATCCCAGTGCTCCGCATTCCTCCAGCTACTCCCTGTGGGCGCCCTGCAGGATGATGGATATTTCAGCATCTTTGTTCTTTGTTTTCCTTCTAACACTGGCGGAGTTTAAATCATGGGAAGAGAGGGCTTGACACTTCTCCAGTTACACAAACAAGCGATGCTGCTCTCGCTGAAGCCCAGCAGCGTGTTTTTGGGAGAGGTGAGCGGGGACCTCAGATGCCATTCTTTGGGAAAGGTCTCCCTGCAAGTCACGGCTGTGACATGGGCGTTAAGCTTGTAGGTATTGCAAAAATGGGGATGTTACTGCAGAGCCTGGGATGCTTTCCAGGAACAGCCTAACAAGGAGCTTATCGCCGTATGGTGTTCGGGATAGATCCTGGTAAAATATACTGTGTGTTGTCAGATGCTTAACTAAAAGAAAATAGAAGATGTTGGCTTACCTTTTCACTTCTGCTGGTTCTTTCTCTTAAAACAATAATTCTCAGGGAAATATTAATTTGTTCCAGCTTCAATGGAGCAGCTCCCCATTCTCCAAACCTCAGTGAGAAAAAATACGACTGCGTAGGTGCAGCTTCACCAAAGCAGGAGATATCAAGTTGCACATTAATTTCAGGTTCTCAGCAGTAGCATGTGGATTTTAGAGAAATCCAAGCTGTGGTATCAAAGGTGCTCTCTCCTATACACCTCTGAGCAGCTCTGTTGTGGCTGCCATTGAATAGTTGTGGTCTGGTGGTTGCAGCTTGGGACTTGCATTCGTGGCTTGCCAAAGACTCGCTGTGTGGTTTTGGACAGGGACCTCTACCTTGCACTTTGTTTCCTGACCCCCAAAAAAGGTGCCGCTGAAGGTGCATCGCTCCTGTGTGACGGTGCTACTGAACCTAAACTGCTCCTTGAAAGTTGATTTGTTGAAAGCCTGTGGGATTCTTGGACCTGCTGGATCCTTCTGTTTTTCTTCAGCGTGGTTCGGATGAATGTGGAGTTCCTAAAACGTGGGTGTGAGGATGAAGCCCTGAGTTTACCTTTGGTCCACTGAGCTGCAACAATTGACTGATGGTTGTCCTGACCTTGTCCCAGATCTGACCAAATATTTGCTGGATTGATGGAGAGAGAATCAGCATAAGGTGGAGCAGGTGACAGTGGTGCTTGGGGCCCCCACAGCAGGTGGAGCCACTGCACCTGGACACAGCTTTGTGAAAAATACTCTCTTAACTTTCTGGTTCTCATTTCAGAAGAATAAATTTGAGGAGAACTAGGTCCAGAGAAGAAGTGAGTGCTGTTCAGGTCAGTGGGAAAGCACAGAGAGGGCTCTGATGTTTGGGTGGTGTAGTCTGGCCAGGTGTGGATGGATAAGGAGATATGATTTGCTTTCTGTTCGTGTTCTGGCACTAAAATGTTGGGGAGGGAAAAAACTATTGAAGCTGAAGAAGAATATTGGTTCAAGAAAAAATGGGAATGAATAGTACAGATGAGAAAGTTACCTTTCTTTTTTTTTTTTTAACTGAGAGATAGGAATTCCAGGGAAGCTTCCAGGAGAATATGTGGACAAAAAATTATCTGTTTTTGAGGTGGAGTTCAGTTTACTAAAGAGTTTGTGACTTGAGTGGGGAACTGTCCTAGATCTGTGAATTTCTGTAGAGTTTCTCTGTGAGAATATGTGCTGCTGCTTCAGAGTCATAAAACCAGCTAAACCGTGTATAAAACTGATTATTTAATGTATAATCCAATAACAATGAAAAAACAGCTGAATTTTGAATCTAGAGAGTGGCAAAAGCAACTATCAACTATTTTAATTCTTTCATTCTGTCAATGAAACTCTATATTTCAAAAAGGCCACTGGATTGTGTAATGCACAAAGATGCATCCAGGGAAGCAACCTGCAGTCCAGGCAGCCCGGAAGGAATTGTCCAGTCTCATCACAAGCACTAGGGGAGTGAAGATTACCATCAATAATTTCTAACCTCCACTAACATACATTATGCTGCTAATTTTTTCCTGCTGCTGAATTCATGTCAATGTTGAAAGTATAAACAATTCCGTGAATAAAATTGTGTTTGGTTTGCCTTGTCCCACGGATTAACAAATCTGATTACTGCATTTAAATTTAATACCCCAAAAATTCCCTAAATGAATGATTCACTGTGAGGCCATGAGCAGATGTAATTATCTATGAAAACTAATGAATCATGTCGTTAGGATATTTTTCCTTGCAGCTGTCTCCAATTAATACGTCCGTCAATTCTGGGAGTAGCGACGTCGTAATCCCAGTGTAAGGTACCGGTGTATCACTGGTCCCAATCGGCCTCTGCAACAGCCACACTGAGTAATGAGGAATTCTTTGTTGCTTTTTTCCTTCTGTTTTTGAAAAAGAATTCTTTGTTGCCTTTTTTTGGTTGTATTTTTGGAAAATCAAAAGCGGTGAGAATGTGTTTTGAAAATACTGAGGTGATGGAGTTGTGTTTGATTTGACTGCATCCATCTCAGGTTTCCCTAAATGGGAATGAGGTTTGGTGAGGATTTAAAGGTTTCCCATGTTAATTTTTTGTGTCAATATTCTTTAGCTGGGATCAGGGTGTTCACATGGGAGGCTTTTGGTGATCAGCTATTTTCTGTGTAAGCCAAGTCGTAGTTTACTCAGGGTGATACTTTGGTACCTACAAAAGAGGATTAAGGAGTTTTTCCACTCTCCAGATAAGTGGTGGAAGATGTTGAGTCTTTAACAAAAAGCTCAAATGGCCCTGTATACAGCTGAATGAGAAGAGTTATGGTGTTAAAGGAGAATTCCAAATTCCTGGAGAGGGGAGACTTTCTCTAGCCCAAGTTTTAGTGTTTTGGTATCCACATGGCCCTGCATCAGCTGGTCCTTGGCTTTCCAACAAGTCAGTCCACTCTAAAATTCTTTTCTCTGTCAATAACCCAGGTTTTCCCAGGATGGGGTAATGTAACAAGAGGGTGACATTGCAGATGTAGGTGTGGAGTGTCAGTAAGTTGGTGTCTCGGTTTTCTTGGCTGCTGCAGCTGGGCTGTGCACAACAAACCAAGGGATGTGCAGCCCCAGGGAAGAGTCATCGGTTGTCAGTGCTGGAAATGTGTTTGAATTTAATTGTGTGGCTGGTGGGGAACTGAGAGCTGCTGAAAATGGTGTGAAAATAAACTCCATGGGTAGTTCACCATGTTGCAGGGTCAGGAGCTTGGAGTGAAGGCACCTGAAGAAGGGATGTGGTTCAGATTTCCGGGCTGTGGGTTAATGTGGACAAAAACTGTGAGTTGTCTTTTCCCAGTTGGAGCTGAGAGATACCTGTGGATGTGAAGAGCTGTATAAAGGTGTCTTGTTTGAAGACCTGTGCAGGAGGAGAGGGAATGTGTGTGCCTTGCTCCCCTGACCTGCAGAGAGGGAAGGGCAGGCTCTCTGTGTGAGCTGCTCCTGGCTGACCATATCCCAGTGAGGATATTTGTTGTCACAGGGAGTCTGCCTCATTTGAAGTGGTTACCCCTGCTAGGGAAGGAACTGGCTGGTTCCTTGTACAAATTGAGCTCCTGCTGGGAATCGAGTCGTTCCACCTCAGGCTCACAATAACATTGGCTCTTTCCTGCATTGTTCAGCTGCTCGGGACATATTGATACGATCTCCTGCGAGGAGAGCCTCGGTTACAACGGGGATTAAGAGGGAAACCGAGCAGATTGCAGGGTATTAACAACTTGTTCGAATTCCTGGGGCAGTAGGAAGGGGAAAAGAAGCGAGGCTGCTGTGATTTCAGAGGAATATTTGCTTTGTGGTGCTTGCTGCTGCTGCAGAGACGGTCCCCAGCAAAGTGCGGTGGCATTTAAGGTATGAGGCATCTGCCATGCTGTTGGGTTTGGAGCACCTGTAATTGCAATTAGCAGCAATGAACCAAAAAGTCACTGGGCTGGTTGAAGCGGTGGGGGAAGTTAGAGTGAATCCCAGTGCTCGAGTGGGGAGGTGAGTGTGTGGCCTCTCCCTTCGTACGAGGATCGCTGTAAAAGCACCGGAGTTAATTTTCAGTCTGTCTTGATGATCAAAGCCAGACAAAACGGGATTTTCCTGTGGACTTAGTGGGACTTCCTATGAAGGGACTGCGTAACGTTTGTTTAGGAAAGTGCAAACCTAGAGAATTCCAGAGAGCAGGAGTTTATAAAGGAGCAGCAATTTTTGCTTTTCCCAGTGAGAGTGCGATCGCAGATACACGTACGGTGTGACCTCAAAAACAGCTTCAGTCACTGTGCACGGAAAGTGAGCTGGGTTGTTGTACCACCTGTACTGCACTGTGTTCTCTTAGCTATTTTAATAGCTAATTAATCTTGATTTGCTTGGATTTAAGAGGCTTTTTTTCTTTTTTTGGCGCATGTGTGCAACCTATTATACCATAAATCCCGCTCGTTTCAGCAGATGTCATCCTGATTGTTCCCTACAGCACAGCATCCTACTAGGGAAACATTCAAGGTCAGGAACTTGGATTCTTTAACCACTGTATTCGAGGAAGCCGATTTATTGTTCTGTGGCAGCAGAAAAGGGTAATTTCTTTTGGACCTATATCACATTGGCAGCCAATCTGGAGAGGTCAGAATTGCCTTGACGCTCTAGGTTTTGTGGGTACATTAACCTGTCTTAATAAATTAACTGTTGCACCCCACAGATACCAGCACAGGGCATTTCTGAGTATTTAGTGTTTTTCTGTTCCTTCTAGAAGCAGGAATTATGTTTGTGCACTCACCGTTTGACCTGTGTCTCGTATCCTAAAATCGATACAAGTATTCCTTGTCCTTTTTCCTTCTGTCTGTTAAAGAGTTTGAAGCAGTTTGCCAGGGCTGGAGAAAGTGACCTTCATATCAAATAATCCTGACGTGGCGAGTTGGGGCTTTGGGTAGCTTTCTTGTGGCTATTTGTGCTGTGAAAGCTGAATAAAAAATTTGCAACTGAAAGTCTTAAAAAGTGAATTAGGTAAGTGTTGACTCCAAAGAGCCATTAGTGTGTCCTCAGCGTGGGATGTTCCTTGTTTTTCCTTGCTGCTTAATGTATAGCTGTTACACAGTGTCTGACCTTTTCCCTGGGTTGTTTTGGTGGGCCTGTGAAGGAGATGTCAGAATGAAAAAATGTGAATTAAAACATCTTGTATAAGGGAAGGACTTTCCTGTTGTTTTCCAAAAAAACTTGAAAAGAGAAGAAGAGGGAGACTCCTCTCTTAATTTGCCACATGAGATACTTTTATCTTCTGTTTCCTCTGGCTTTAGTCTTAATATTTAAATTTTTCCAGGTGTGTGTGTCCTAGTGGGTTTGGTGTTGTGCCAGGAGAAGTGTGTCTGTGTGCTCCTGCTCTGTTTCCCTGCTCCGTGTCCCTGCCTGGCTGAGGAGATGCTGTCACTGCTCCAGCAGCTCTGAGCAGCATCACAGCAGAGTTGGCTTGTTTGTAAGGCACCCTTAGCCCACAACAGCTAAATGTTCTCTGTGGTGGTCATACCCTTCCCAGGTAAAACAGAGCTTATTTAAATGTTTTGTTAAGATGATTAGGTGGCTAAACCAAACCCTTGGAGATATTCCAGTTCTCAAATCTCTCTGTGGTTTGCTCAGCTCAGGAAAGCTCAGAAGCCTTTTATTTTCTTTTTCAGAAAACTTTGGAGTGTTTTTTCTTCCTTATAGGCTGTCTCAGGTTTTTGAGTACTTACTGCTCAATAATTCCTGGCTTTATAACCAAGAATTGCTGGTTTCAGGGCTCCTGACAAGCTCCTGGGCTGTGCAGAGCTGGGCGGTGCAGCGGAGCCTGTTGTACAGTGCAGCCCTTTCATAACCAGAGTAGGCTTGTGGTCATGTTGACAGCTTGACACTGCCATGGCAGTGATTTGTTAAAACTTCCTCAAACACCCCTGTGAGCAGAGCAGACAAAAGGGAGGCATGGGCAGGACCTCCCGGAACGAATTGGGATTTGAGAGGAGGCCGGGCTGGTAGATCATTGCAGATGCTGGAAATGAGAGAGATGTACTTGGCATCAAGATCGCGAGGCTTGTGTAATAGAGATGCTTGATTAATATAAATTCTGTGTTGCAAAATATACTTTTGAGTACTTAGTTTAACTTTTTCCTGTAGCAAACTACAGCACAAGAAAGAGGAATGTTAATGGAAGAGGGGAGAGAATACTGGGAGTGTGCCCTAAAAAAGGTGGGAGCTCCAACAGTACATCTACTGAAGGAAAAAGAAAGCTCTGAAGGGGTTGAGAGGAAAGCAATATTGGGGTGCAAGAGCGCAAGTGATGGCTCTGCCCAGGCTGGGGAGAGTGCAGGGCTCGGTGCAAAGCTGGCACAGTGCCCTGCTCTGCACAGCCCGGCTGCTCTTTGCTCGGAGTGTCATGGAGTCGCTGGGAATTGTGGCTGGGGAAGAGCCTTGTGATATGATCTCTTGTGAACTCTGTATTGCTGCAAATACAAGCTTAATGGAACTTCAATGGCATGAGCACAGGGCTCTCTGCAGGGCCCTGGCAGGAGGGCTGGGAGTGCTCTGGGAACACATTACATCAGGGTTTGTGTTCAAAGTGTGATAAGCATGCACAGCGTTCTGCACAAGTTTGGAAAGCTGATACAGATGCATCAGTCCTAAAAGTATGTGACCTGTTGTTACAGAACAGCATCAGTGTCCTAAGACTCTGAGTCAGGAGGTAATCCAGGCAGGAAAACTGATTTAATATTGAGTGGATCTGTGCTGGAGTCAGAGGATAAAGTGCCATCAGCTCCTTTCCTGGTCTGGACAAGTGCTAAATTCCTTTAGTGTCCTAAATTCATGGGGTCTGACTCCTGCTAGTGCTGGGAGATCTGAGCCAAAGAGATCTATAATAGGTAAAGGTGAATAGCTGAAGGAGAAGTGTACCAAGTGTACCAAAATACTCCATTTTTTAAAAATAAAACGGCTTGTGGAGAGAGGAAAAAAGATATCTCAGTTTGGAGCGATGGGCTCAGTTTCACTCAGGTGAACCCCAGGATGTAGGTTGTGGGGTGGATGTGTCCTTGCAGGAGCTGAGCCAGGGTTTGGTGCATCTTGAGGAAACAGGCAGGGACCCAGACAGGGGAGAAGCTGTGGCTGGTGGCAGGGCACAGTCAGCCAAGGTGTCGTATCCTCTGCATGTGCTTTTCTGAGTTTTGTGTGCTCTCAAGGTCTTTTAAACTGTTCTGTAATTTTAGCACTCTCTGGACACTCTCTGGAAGAGCAGGCTGCTGTGCAGCATGTCTTAGTACTGTAAAGAGAAGGCACAGAGTGTGCCCCGCTCTCTTCCCCTGACCCTTTTTCATGGGGAACTCTAGAGGGGTGGAAGCTGCCTGCCTTTGATGCCATCCCAGTTCCATGGAGCACATCCCTGGGGCTTGCAGCTCCTCCCTGTCTTCCACTGCTGTTCAGATTCCTTCTGAGCTGTATCTGCCCTCTGCCTGCTCTCTCACACCTGTGTGCCAGCACTTTACATTACAAACCTGACAACTTTAGGAATTCCTCTTGTTTTGCCTTGCAGGTGGGCACTGGGGATGTGTTTTTGGAGGCAGAGGTTCTTACCCCCACCAAGGCAGCTCCGCAGGGCTCTGCAGGCAGCGTGAACAGGCAGCACTGCCTTTCCCTGGATGAGCTGCAGCTGCTGAACTCAGCACCTTGGTCTTCCTCGTCGGGGGGCCAGTTGGTGGATAACCACTCCCAGTTGAAATCTGACAGCACAGCCCAGTGAGCTCTTGAGGAACTGTTTATCACCCTGTGGCTGGAGGTCTGGTCCCTGTGCTGTCCGGGCTGGTGCTTTCCCTGGCATTCCTCTAGCGCCGCGTGGGACTCAGCACTGATCCCCTGCTAAGCTTCAGGGAAGTCACCAGCCCTGAAGGAAAGCATTGGTCTGATGGACTGTGTTAGGCTTGTGGGAGTCAGTGCCCCTGGGGGCTCTTCCCTAATTAATTGCTCATCTGGGAGAAGAGAAGCTTCACAGTGACCTAACTGTGGCCTTCAGTGCCTGAAGGAGCTACAAGAAAGATGGAGAGGGACTATTAACATGGGCCTGGAGTGACAGGACAGGGGGGAATGGCTTCAAACAGACAGAGAGTACGGTTAGATGGGATACTGGGAAGAAATCCTTTCATGTGAGGGTGGGGAGGCCCTGGCACAGGTTGCCCAGAGAAGCTGTGGCTGCCCCATCCCTGGAAGTGTCCAAGGCCAGGTTGGACGGGGCTTGGAGCAACCTGGGATAGTGAAAGGTGTGTCCCCCTGCCAGGGAGTTGGAACAAGATGATCTTTAAGGTCCGTTCCAACCCAGACTATTCTGTGATTCTATGATAATTAATCTAAATGACTGCATTGATTCACCTGGCAGCTGCTTGGCTATGCTGGACCAGCAGCAGAAGGGAGGGTGACTGGGAATTGGGGCTTCTGGTCACGTAAGTCAGGCTTTGGCACCACAGGCACATGCAGACCAGACATCTCGAGTGAATCGCTCAGTGTTGCTGTGATGCTGTTTTAACACACTTTTTTTTTGTGCTTGAATGCATAACTGACAAAACATACCAGGAAGGGAACTGTGCAGAACAAATCGCTGTGAATGCCAGCTCTTTAAAGTGGGGTGTTCCCCTGCCTCCCCTTTGTGTGCCCTGCCTGGGGACATCCTGATGGGACACTTCATGGAAGCTGCTGCCCACTGTGGTTAGCTTGCTAGGGCTGTGCTTTCTTTTAACAACTTGCATGTGACAAATATTACTTTAGGGGAACAGTTACTCACTGTCCTAAAGCTAAGAATGGAATAATTGCCTGTTTCCTCAGCTTTTGGTGTACAGAAGATAAAGGTGGTTGCTGGTGTTCTCCAAACAATACTGTGTCACACCATAGCCAAGCAGACTCCTTCTCTGCAGTATCTCAGTGAAGCACTGTGACTGCAGTGAGATTTTGGGCTGATTTCTGCACCCCAGGGAGAAGAGTTGCTCCAGAGAGTGGAGGATTTGGGCTCCGGAGTTGACGCCTGCCCTGCCCCTTTCTGTGGGCAATGCCAGTTGTCCCAAAACTGGTGCCAGAACGTGACTCAGCTCCTGCCAGCATTAGATGGTGATTATTGCCAGGGACTCGTGGTTTTCCTCTTACATCAGTCCTGGTTTGGAGGAGAAGTAGTGGGCTCAGTTCTTGTCCTGTGCTCCACATGGCCCCCCGTGTTACCCCGCCCAGCCTGCCCTGGTTGCTCCTGGCGTGCTCCATCCCTTTGTGGACACAGCTAAAGCACACACAGTGAGCACGAAGGGCAGCTTTCCTTTGAATGAAGCACTGTCCACTGTGTGTTTTCTGCTGATGACATCCAAAGTGAGCACACCAAGATCTCTTCTATCCCTGTTTTCAATCAGGAAGTGAGGCAGAGACCAGCTAAGGAATAAATACCACCTCAGATGAAACTTAATCTGTTTTTAAAGAACTCCCTCCCACTGAAATGGAGCTCTTTTTTCTTTCTCTTTTTTTTTTTTTTTAACAGTCCTCCCCTTAAAAGCCTCTCTTGGGGTATCTCTCATCCTCACTTAATGATGTTGAGGTTTTTGTATTTTTTTTTCTTCCAAGTTTCTGGAAGCTCCACGATTTTCCCTGTTACGCATTTTTAATTCAAAATGCCCTAGTGAGCCTTTCCTGTTCTGAATCTCCAGAGTACTCCATGGGGGAAAATTTAAAAAATAACATGTAAGCTTTACATAATTTACTATGAGAGTAATTGGGTTTATACAGCAGTTCATAAACCTTTAGCTGGTAAAAATCAAAGTACCTTAATCTGAAAAGCAGATGGGGGGATGTCAGGATGAAGGCTTATAGAGTTTTCAAAGACAAATTGTTTAATTCCATCACTGCTAGGAAAATAAATAGTTCTGCTGCTCGATTGAAAACAGAAACATCTCAGAAATGAGACTTTCTTCGCTTTCAAGCATTGTTAGCTCAACAACAAAGGAATCAAAAGGAACTTGGTGGAAAGATGTGATGGAGTTCTAGTTTATGAGAAATGAAAGGCGAAAGCCTCTAAACCACATTTGACTATTCTTAGGGAATTTTCAAGTGCCTTTCCTCCCCTGCTTTCAGGGGCTGACACTCTGTACAAGGCATCTGTTTCGTGTGAATCAGCGATGCATGTGATGTCTGTAGGTCATTTCCTTCTATCCAGAGAGGTGGCAAGACTGGCCACAGTCTCTGCCTAAATACGGGAGTGGTGAGTGTGAGACGCTGCTCCAAAATCCCACTTTCAATACAGCCCAACTGTTTGCAGTGGTGGATTGAAAGCTGGGAGCCATGCCTTGCCTGTGTAATGAAGGCTGCATTTGTACCCCCATAGTAATGCTGCTCACAGGCCAATCAGTGGTATCTCGCCAGCACATCCCCTCCCAAGTGATGGTCTTGCTTTAGTCGGGGCTAATGGACTGATGAGATCACCTCTAATTTGTGTATCAAGCTGGTTTGTATCACATCGCTCAGAAAAAAAAAAAAAGAAAGGGGGGAAAAAAACCCACACAAACGCAACAAAACCCTCTTTATTTTTTTTTTTCTTTCTGGACTTCAAAAGGTTGTATTATACTCAGTGTGCTCTGCCCTGTGAAAGCTGGGAGCCATTACCTCAGCCAACACACAGCAGAAAGCGAGCTCGCTTTGGTGTTGTGGGGCTTCATTTACCCCAGAATTATGACAGGATGGCACAAGGAGTGCCATCAGTGAGGGCAGGAGGAGATTCCTCAGAGGTGGATGGTGTGCTGAGCTACCCGGGCTGCTGATTCAGGCTTTGATCTGCTCTCAGCATTCACGGGTGCAGCGTCATCCTCCTCTGGGCAAGGGAATGAAGGAGACTTGAGGCAAGAAGGGTGCTTAGAGCATATATGATATTTTTCTAACTGTTTAAACATCTGCAGCCCTAAAGCTATAACAATAAAGTTTCAAAGACCTCCGAGGGCATATATCTGGTTATTTGGGGCTGGGTGGAGGTGCCCAAGCTTGTGTGAGTGAGTTTGAAACGTGCCAACTTGGTGCATCCAGTTTCATGGAATCACAGAGTGGTTTGGGTTGGAAGGGACCTTAAAGCTCATCACACTCCAACCCCTGCCATGGGCAGGGACACCTTCCACTACCCCAGGTTGCTCCAAGCCCTGTCCAACTAGCACTGCTTGAGGGGGCTGCAGCTCAGTGCAGGATCAGGATGCTCTGGCATCAGGATGCCTGATTTCGGGGTGATGGTGCACAACCTCTGTCAGTGATAAGGATGTGATGTGATGCTGATGGTGATGTGGGCTGTTACTGGGAATTTTGTCCTGCCCTGGTACTAACCTGGAACCCGGCAGGTTTACTTTGCCTGTAGGACCTTCTGCAGGATGAGCTCTGGGATTATTATGAGGCCTTGTGTTGCTGTTCTCTCCTGCAAAAGGATGTGCAGCACTAAATCCCACTGGGTTATATGAGCTTGTATGTGTTGTTTCTCCCAGCATCTTAAGATTTCAGCTTCAGTAGAGGGTGAGGAACTTGCTGGAAGTGAGAACAACCAGCTTTAAAAGGCATTTACAGTAGCTGAACCCCACACATGACTGTGACACTGATGTCCAAGAAGCCAGACTGGACTTTTTGTAAGTGTTCTGTGGACAAGAAAAGAAATAAGATAAATTCCCATGCTTCTATGACGTTATTCTCAAGGAAGTCTCTTGGAGGCTGCTGAAGCCCCCTCAGAGAAGCAGCCTGGATTGAGCTGTGCTCTCTTAGGTTTTTATGTTGCCCTGACAGCAGAGCAGTTCAGCAGACAGCACGTTTTCTGTGTGTCTTCTCTTCTAAGTAGGATCTCCAGGACATTTAGGGTTTGGGAAATAGGCATCAGTTGGAGAGGAACAGGAAGCTGGAGAGCTGAAGGCTTTGTTCAGCCGAGATTTCAGAATCCACTGCGTATTATCCATGAGGAATGTGTTTCCGCCTGGCTGTGTGTTCAGATGCTGGTCAAAGAAGGAAGTCGGGCTTTGACAGGTGGATTTTCAGTGCTCTGTTTGAGCCTCCTTGAGAAGGAACTGATGCTTAGTGGTCACAGCTTGAGGCAGAAAATCAAAATGTCTGATCCAATCTGGGCGGTCAAGTTTGAGGTCAGGGAACTTGCCAGCTTCCCTTTTCTTTATGCCAGCACATTCCCTTTCCTCAACCCCCTCTTCTCTGTTTTTCTCCCATGTTTCTGTCCCTGTTTCCTATCCCTCTGCTCTGTGCCATGGCATGGTGTAAGTCTCTGCCAGGTGGTACCTGGTGGCTTCACCTGCATCGTGTGGTGAGTGTTAAACCTTGGCACTGGCCAGTGTTACAGCTGGGCACCCAGTACCACCTCAGAGGTGGTCATTGCTGCTGTAGGTGTTCCAGCCTGCCCAAAGCTCACCCTCCTGGCCCCGAGGGCTTCCTCAAAGCTGCTTTGACACTTGGTTGCAGCAGTGCAGTGCTCTGACACCAATACAGGAACATAACCCCATGGTGGCGTTGCACTCTTTGGTCAAGTTTTTTCTGTTGTTTATTGTCCTTTGCCCATTATAATGCTTTTTACCTTGTTTCAGGTGTTCACTTGAACTTTTAGGTAGCTGCTTCTGGACTGCAGGCTGGAACAGACACTCTTTTGGTGGCATATTGAGGTTTTTTTCCATCTTGAGACCTTGGAATGAGCTTGTCCCAGGAATGAGCTGCAGCTCTCCGGTGTCTCGAGCAGTGAGTGGGATATCTGTGCTGGATGGCAGAGATGTTGTGTTAAGCCATTTAATTATGCTCAGCACTTGATATTAAGTGATGAAGGGGAAATGTGTTACTCTAATGAAATATCTGCTACAGAACACAGCAGTGTGTCCTGTTCCGGTGTGACAAAAAGCAGGTGAGCAGGAATAGCTGCCCACAGCTGGAATAGCTATTACCAAACATGCCTGGCTGCCAGTTTGCTCTCTGAGCCATGAAACCCGATAAGACTCGATCCACAGCCCCAATAAAAGGAATTTCCATACACAATTACTTCAACTAGGTTTTAATCTTATAATAGTGTCCTTTGTTGAAAGGTCTGTGGAGGGAGTACTCTGGGTAATCCTCCTGCCCCTCCCAGAGAAGGGCTGCGCGCAGGATCACCTCGGGGAAGGCTGGAGTCAGGTGTGGTGTGTTGTTTCTTCCTCCCGACCTCTGGCTTCCAGTGCCCTTGGGAACAGTTGGACATGGATACACATGTAGGTTTAGCCTGGAGGTTATTGAGTCAGTGTGCAGGAGGTGAGAAAGGTGACAGCACAAAAATAGTAGAGGAAGATGCTGTGGTGGCCCAGGGTGCTGATGGCAGCAGTGTGGGGAGATAACAATGTGCTCCTACACAATGTTTTTCCTTCAGGTGTCACAGTACAGGTATCACAGTACTTGTATCACGACGTTTGTCATAGTCTGGAGCAAAACTTGTGTGTGCTTTCTTGTTCATTTAGGAACCAGACAGGAAAGACTCAGTGTGGTTCTAGTAACTGTACCCGTTAGCAGGCTGGCTGTGTTACAGATACAGCTGTTGGAGGGTAAGGGGATTTTCTGGCAGCCTTCATGCAGCAGCAGAGGGTTGTGCTAGCACTGTTAATCCCACAGAAGAGCTGGGTTGAGTTGATCAGGAGGAGTGTTTGTCCAGTTTTTGGAAAGAGGACTCAGCCGTGGCGTTTGACAGTGAAGGTGCAGAGATGGACTTGTACCTGGTGGGATTTGATCAGTGGAGACACAATCAGGGAACCAGAGTTAAAAGAATAAAGTAATCCTTAGAGCCCAACACACTGTATGTTTGGTAGGAAGAGAGATTTAATAAAGTGCTTTAGTATAAATATAAGAAGTAATTGAGTTCGGCTGTCGGGTGTTCTGTGAAGCAAGTGCTGACAGAGGTGAACCGCCAGACCATTGTTGCTCAGATACCTTCTGTGCATCAGCCAGACCCTTCTCCCAGGCTGCTCCAGAGCTGAATTAAGCCTGAAGTTATCTTTTTTCAAAAATGCTTTTCCCCTAAAGGAAAAAAAAATTAACAGCAAAAATGTATTTCTTTTTAGCATCTAACTTAGAAATCTAAAAATCTGTACAAATAAATGGTGCAATGATCAAAAAATGTCACATTAATACTTTTTTATTACCTTAGCTGAGACACTTCAGTGACATGCATTATCCTGGGGTAATTCTGATTTTTCTATTTTTATTAATGTTACCATTCTACACCTTTTTGCTGCTGGTTTAGTTTTGCATCTCTGTTGCTGACATTTGGATTTCCACTGAAATCCAAGTGGAAGAATTTAAATCTTTGGAGCTTAGCTTGTTGCTTTGTGTCCCAATACTCATAGCCAGCAGAGAGCCATTGGAAGTGGGAGCCCAGGGGAGTGAGGAGCTTGGCTCTCTCTTGGAGCTCACAGGGTCTGAGCATTCAGCTCTCACAAGGCACATTTGAAAACTGTGCTCTGCTCATTAAATTAGGGTATTGGTTGTAGAAAATGGTGCAAAATTGAACTGTGTAACTGGGGGTTGCTCGCAGTGGGCTCTTAGGTGAGTGTTTGGGGTTAAGGCCAGGTAAGAGATGCTGCTCCAAGGCTGGGTTGGGTAGGTGAGGTTACTTTCCTCTCTCAGACAGCAGGATTCATTTTCAAAGTTGTCTTGGGGGCTGCCTGCATTGTGTTGGCTTTTTATGTTGGCTTTCTTGCTGAACTGGGCTCGTAGTTAATGCTGAGTTTCGATTTCCATGACAAGTTCTCTTCTTGGAGATTTACAGCTCAGCTGCTTTAGTTTGCCAGGCTAATGCTTTGGAATGCAGGTTGACAGTCCAGATGTGAAACCTTTCTCCTCACAAAGAAAACAAAGGATTAAATGTGTTTTAAGAGGGTCTGAAAAAAAATAATTTAGGATTGAGGCCCCAAACCCAACATCTGAAGTCTTGAAATACTGCTGGTGATGGGAAACTTCAAAATCTGGACACTTGAAAGTGTGTCATCGGTGGCCAGACTGTGGGTCCCACGTGGCTTTTGGGGCACCTGCCACTGCCTGTACCAGGGCTTCCTAAGATTTCACAAAATGTCAAATAATCAAATTACGCATCTTCATGCAGTCAGTGCAAGTTGAAGAGTGGTTGGGTACTGCTCCTGCTGAAACGTGTGTAGTGATGTGGGAACAACTGTGGGTGCTCACTGGGAAATGACCAAGCTTCCCTGGTATTCACAGTTAAAGTAGCTCACGTTTTCTGATTTGGCAAACTGACCCCTCAGTTTTCCTGATAACAGGATTATCCTTGTTTTCAGGGTGTGTGGAGGAAGGCCCAGATGGTGCAGGTCTGTTCACCATCGTCCCCGTTGCAGGGTAAAAGGTCTGACCAGGGCACAGGGTCATGACTGAACTGGAAAAAGGTGTAATAGTGGTGTTTAATGTCCAAAACATTTATTTTTAAGAGAGCAACATAATGGCCTCAGCCAAGCCGTTGAATCTGATCCTTTGTGCTCGTGAGGATTTGTACAGTGCATCTATCAATTAATACCCATTTGGGTTTCAGAATTATTTGGGTTGGAAACGATGCAGCAAGAGTTCGTTGTCCTTTCAAAGAAATGATGAAAACATCCATGACTTTCTCCCAGCCCGTGTGGGAAGAGCAAACATCAGGAGCCTGTTCTACCAGATGTCTTAAAATTGAGCTCGTAGCCTCAGAGGTAAAAAGGGCAGATCTTACAGGGCAGGTCATTCTCCAGTTGTCTTGGGAAATATAAGGGGCTTTATTGGGATTTATTAAAACTGGAGTTGTGAAGTAAAAGGCTTGTGGCTCTTTATTTGGGACTCATAATCCGATTGATGTTCTCTTCAGAGCAGGTTCAGGAAGCCTCTGCAGAACAGTGACTTTGCCAGTAGAAGTTGTGTTCATTCACTTGATCTTTGTTGTGGTCAGGAAGGTCTCTGCCTTTATACCAGGCTGTGGACCAGCACATAAGTATCAGTATGCTAAAAAACAGATTTAACAAATGACAAAAATGGCTTATGTTTTTCCTAGTTAAAAATTAGGAGAAAAATAAAAACCCTGGGCTAAAAGTGCCTTTTGCACTGTCACTGGGTTTTTTTTTTTGCTTAAAGTGGGATGTCATAAGTTGAATAATTAGAAATAACAACTTTGAGAATGCACACACGGAGCTAGGAGGTAGTATCTTGCCCTCTATATATTCACATTCTTTTTTTATTATTATTTCTTTTTGGAAACATTGTCTTTTGGCTAAAGAAGATGCTGTGTGATGTATGAACTCTGGCTGCTGCACAGGTACTGTGCTGACTTGTTCCCATACTTTCGAGAGCGATCAAACTGCTTCTGCAAACAGTTGCAGGCGAAGCACAATAAAGCCCCAGTAATCTCTGCAGTTTGATAAACCTTGTATTTGTGCAGCTTGATAAAGTGGAGGCTTAAGGTTTCCTTCCTGCGCTGGAGTTTGTCACACTGGAATTCAGAGCTCGTGCGTCGAGATCAAACCAATATTTAGCCACGGTCTTCTGAAGTGTCTTGCAGACGGGTTGTTCAGTGGCACCAACCCCTCAGCTTTGTGCAGCTTGTGCCAATTAATCACTTTGGGTCCTCCCAACAAATGAGCTGTGGAAAGGAGAAAATCATAGAGGAGCAGAGCAGCTGTATAAGAGGGCTCCCTGTGTATAACAGCCTTTCCTTGCTCTGCAGAAATCTGCGGGCACAGAGCCATGCTAAACACTAAGTGTTCAGCCACATCTGCAGAAAATCCATGGGAGGGCATGTGGAAAGTTGGCACAACTTTTGGTGGAAGGAAGTGGGAAGAAAGAAAATCATTAGCTAAGGCCAACAGGGATCCGTAGACTTGAGGTCGTCTTATCTGTGGAAGTTCTTCTTCCACCCTTTCTGTTGTTTTAACCACTTCTCTGAATAATCTGAACTTTTTCCATGCCTGCAGACTGGGAATGGAATATTTTTGAGCCATCAACTCCAGAGATGTATTTCTCTGCTTTTGGCCTGACTCCTGGGCAGGTGGCTGGGCAGGTAGGACACTGTGCTTCCAGTGATATCCAAGGAGTGACATCACTGCAGGGCACCTCATTCCTGCTATTTGCCCAGCTCTGAACATGTGGTTAGGTGGTGTATTCCTCTTGCTAATTTAGTCAATTTATCATTGATTCCAGTAGAGCTTGATGAAGTATGTCAACTGGAGATTAGTCCCAGATGCCTGGGTTGACCTTAGCTTTTGTCAGCTGCTTTCAATACTGTATCCATGAAACACTTGCAAGTTTTCTGGTTCCTCCCGTGACTGATAGACCAGTTCTGAAGTGGCTTTCCTCCTCATTTGGGATCCAAGAGGATAATGCCATGCAGCTGTCCACAGCATGATGCTCTTGTGGTGAATACTCTGATGCTCTTTTGGCTTATTCCCAACCCAAATGTTTATTAAAATGGCAGTTGTGTTCTGCAGGCTTGACATCCACTGATACTTGGTTCTGCTCTTTCCTCTTCTCTAAATATCTTGAGCAGAATTAAACAAGTCCCTCAATGCTCAGGCGACCCTCAGTTTAGAAGAGGTTTAGCTGTGGATGTACAGGGTGGATGTATAGAGCAGCAGTACCTCTTGGCTGGTAGAAATCAGCTTTCAGCGGTTGGAAGAGATGTTTGGTCTTTTGAGTGTGGTTTTGGTGAACTTTCCTGGAGTTCTTTTTAGCTCCTACAGGTCTAAAGGATGGGCTGGTGAGGAAAATCTTTCCTCCTGGCCTTGTGACCCCTTCTGCTGTGTTCCCAGCATGCTGACACTGATTGTCATTGTGCGGGTCTGGGCTGCAGGGTGGCATCTTCCTCAGGGCTGTACATTAATACCAATCAAAAGGTTGTGTGGATTTCTAGTGTTCAAAAAGTTGTGTGAATTCTGAGGCTGGTGGCAGCCCTCATGTGATTAGGAGCCAGGACTTGACCAATGGAATTTTTTTTAAACTAGATTTTGCATCTGCTGCTGCGTGGTGTGGGGGTTCTGCAGAGGGACAGCTCGTGGTGTGTGAGCTGCTCCTTCAGAGATGTATGTGTGGGTAAGGTTGGTCTGTCTGGGGGAAGGTGTTCATCCGATTTCAAGGGTGTTTTCATTTAAAAATAAAGAAAAAGAACCATCTTCCTTTGAAAGGTGAGGGTTGATGGTGGGGGATGAGAACCCTGAGAACCCTTCGAAGTGCGGCAGGTCCCTGGTCCGTGTGTCTGTCCCACTGGAGAAGGACACTGCCTGTTCCAAAACTGAATGTAACTGGAAGGAAAGAAATGCACTCCTTCATCTTGAGTCCCCGGGGTGAGCATCACATGAGCACATGGAGCTCTATTCCCTTTTTGCTCCTCGAGCTCCAGTCCATGCCATACAGTTTTGGGCTCCAGCTGTGCAGCAACACTGCTGGTCATTTTTTCCAATCTTCCTTAATCTGCGTCAAAACCAAGAGCACTTAATCTCCAGTTGTTGAATAATTCTCAGTTGTAGGGACCATGGCAGCAATGAAGTGTTTCACTAACTTTTAGGCTTTTTTAATGTGAAAAATGTGGGATGTTCCCATGGGTTGGAAACGGCGTTGCAGTTAACACTTCAGGGATGGGTCGGTCCTGCTTTTTTGGATGGAGTTTTCTTTAACTGGAGTAGGAATGAGTTTATACATCCTGCACAGCCTGCTAGACATGTCAGGAATTTCAGTATTCCTTTCTTTGAAGGTGCTGGCCATGGAGCAGGGCAATCCTGCCCGGCCTCTCTCCCAGCCAAGCTGAACAATCTGGTCATTTTTCTCGTGGGGACAAAATGACATGAAGTCATTTATAACCATCCTTGGAGCTGGGCCTGTCTCAGAGGCAGGTTTTGAGAAATGAGGTTTATCCCTTTCAAAGGTGCTTGGGAAACTTCTGCTGGGACTCCCAAGTGAGGAGCCCTTTGTCCGGGAGGAAGGAGCGGGTGATCCATCAGCGTCCCACACGCCGAGGGGGGATTTATGGGAGCACCTCCTGTGAGTAAACCCTGAGTAGGCAACCTCATACCAAAGGTTTTGTGTGAAATATTTCATATATTGTGTGGTATTAGGGATAACTCAGTGTAGCAGCAAAAACAACTGTCTCTTCCCCATCCCAGCTTCTTTTCCAGGCAGGATATTTCACTTTGGAATCAGGAGAATAAGCCCTTTGAACCACTGTAAGACATTCTGATGGCACATGATGTGCCATCACTTCAGGCTGACCCAGATGGATGTTTTCAATCTTTTCTGGTTTTCCTCCTTTTGTTGGAAGTTTATCAGCCACTTCATAAAGCTTCAGTCCCCAAATCCTCTTTCAATCCAGAACACTGAAAACATTTTAGGTTATTCAGAATTCTTATTTAGGAATTCTAATTTAGGTTATTTAGGAACTCAGAATTCTTACGAGCTCCTCACCCTGGTTTCCTGAAGGCCTTGGCAGATTTTGGGTGGGCTTTTGAGAGAGTCCTCCTGTAGATGCATCAACTGTGGTTATTTTCAAGCTTGCAAAAATTGGATGAGAACAGATTTTCATCTCATGGCAGAAAGATGTAGATCTAGGTCAAGGCTGACCCAAGTGGATGAGATGCTCTCACTATTTTATTTATTTATTTTTTGCTCAGTGGACTAAGGCCTGGCTCTTTGGTACTCGCAAGGATTACATTACATTACTGGGATGGGTCCACAGTTTATGAAGTGTAGAAGGAGTGATTGCCAAGTAGATCTTAAAGTGGCAACAGCTGCATGGAGCATAACTTAGTTTTTTTTAGATTTCTCTTTCTGTGTTTTTGTTTTGGTGTCGGTTGTTTTGGTTTTAGGTATTTTGGGTTTGATATTTTTGTGAGTTGTTTAATGTTTTTTAGTTTGTGGAGTGGACTACAAACCTCAACTTAAGGTGTTTAGGGGCCAAATAGTGTTTTATGGGGAATTGCTAAGCCTTTTACCCTGGTGAATTAGGGCAACTGATGTGTATTTGTAATGGAAGCTACTGATACCTATGGAAAAGGATTGAAATGAGGTACAAACATGGGAAAAATGAGAATTACCACAAGAAAGCAGGGGTGAATGTTACCAGGCAGTATTTTAAAAATCCTGCTTAAATTTTGGATAAAGAGAAAGCAAACAAATGCGGAGTCTGAAATAGCTTCTGTCCTTTCATTTTCTGCTGTGAGTTGGCAGAGAACAAACACATTGTAGCAGGAAAAGTGTTTTGATTGGCAGGGATTTGTTATACCCATTTGTTGTAGTCCATAAGTAGGTTTCCAGCCTCTGTTTCCAGCCTCTCAGTGTTCCAAGCTTTCCTAGACATGCAGATTTTATGGTTATTTTACCTCTTAGCAGGATTTCCTTGCTTTCTTCCAGAGTCAGGTCTGTAGAAAAATAGTTTGATGACATTGTCCCTGTAACTTGAAGATTTTGCTGCAAGTTTTGATATCCTGGTCTAAAAATCTCTGTTTCGTTACTAGAGCACTCGGGATTGGGATATGAATAAAAATAAGTATTAATTACAAGTACAAGGAGCCCGGTGAGTGCTGTGAGCTTGGAGGGCCACCAAGAAGTGGGAGTGTGGCACTGGAGACTTCACATGCTGTAAACTGGAGGCAATATTTTATAATTCCTACAAGAATATAACTGTTATATTAATGTCTGTTTGATAACAGGTAACTGTGCTGGTTAATAAAAGGAATGGTCACTTGTTGGGAATAAAGGGGAGGAATAAATGACTTTACACTCAAATACTTCCAGTGAAGGAGACTATTATCTCCTTCCAGATAAATGGGAGAGGAAACTCAAAATGCCATATCATGTGAATATAGTTATTGCCTGCCTTGTATCACTGTGAGTTCTCAACACATCTGGGCTGAGAGCAGTTCCAGTAACATTCAAATGTACTGTTTTGGTTGGCACACTGACCCTGGGGTATATGCCAATTAGTAATGGCTCTTGGAAACAGCCTGCTTTAAAACTGTCCCTGAACTATTCCCCGGAGAAATTATTCAATTAAGTCCAGCTAAAATTAATGTCCATGGGTTTTGTTCGAATAAAAATAAGCAGCTGGAGAAGGGAAAACTTCTCAGTGTGTGCTTTTAAAATAACAGCTCTTAACTAATAACTCTGTGAGCTGGAATCGATACCGCTGTTTGTTTTCCCAGTGTTGCTCTGTGGCTGGGGATGATCCGCTGAGGGCTTCCAGTGGCCTTGGTTCTGTGTCACCTCCATTCATTATCAGATCACCATCTGCTGCCTCTGGACCAGCTTTTGAGAGGATGAGGCGTTCTGTGTTGCTTGCAGCTATCAAAGTTTGACCCAGATACAATCTGAAATATTTTGGGATGGATGAGTGAGGCTGCTTGGCTGCGGTGTGGAAGGTGCTGTGTGGTGGAAACAGTGGTCCTGGACATGTCCTTGGAGCAGATGGTGAGGTTTTTTCTAGCAGAACAAACGGGTTCCTCTTTGCTTCAGCACATATTAGCCCTGAGAATGGGGAAGGTTTGGTTGGTGAGAAGGGTTTTGCTGGAGGCATGGGCTGCTCCTCGCTTCCCAAAGGGCAGGAGAGGTCACAGGACTCTGGAGCAGCTTGTTCTTTCCAGTCTGTGCCTTTTTCACTGCTGTCAGGAACTGGGGAAGCAGGAGTTGTTGCTCTGCAAGGATTCCTCAGGGCTGGCATGGCTTGGAGTCCATGTGGGGAGAAGGGCCTTCTGCTGTGACAGCTGATGCATCGAGTGCCTCAAGCTGCTAATGTGGGCGTGGAGGGTGGGCTGTGAGAAGAGCTGCCCTTCCCTGCCTGCTCTCCTGGACACAAACCCACCCTGCCGCTCCTGCTCTGCTCCAGCTGGAGATCCAGCAGCCTGGAAACGTCTCCGTCCCACCTGGACCACAACAGAGCTGCAGGGGAAGCAGCGGGAGGCGAGATCCCCTCTGACCTCCCTGTAGCTCTGGCACTGCCATGTGCACGTGGCACATGGAGACACATTCCCAGCAGGAGCCCAGAAGAGAACTCCTGAACCTGACTTGTCTTCCAAGGACTATCAAGATCCCTGTAAATTAGAAGAGCTAAAGAGTGAGGCAGCTGGAAGATGGTCTGACCCCTTGGAGAAGGTAGTATTTTTGGTTTTTTTACTGCTTACATGAAGGTCTGCCAAAGAAGAGATTAAATGTCTTCAGTTAAATTTGGGACAGTGGAGGGAGGAGTTTTGGTCTTTGCTTGAAATGCAAAACTCATCCCAGCAGAAAGTGTTGGTATCCCAGTGTCCTGAGCAGCACCAAGGTTGGATCCTTTTGGACACCAGTGGGATTCCGACTATTACCTTGGAGTTGGAGGGCGAGGAGAAGCCCAGGACTGCAGTGCCACGTTGCCTGGGGCACAGAGACCTGCACACCTCAGAGGGGCTGCAGTGAGGGAGAGAAATTAATATTCTTGGCTTTGTATTTTTTTACTCTATTTTTCTCTTTTCAGTCTGCCTTGACATTACAGCTGGCACATCGTGCTAAGGCTCTCTAGGTTTCTGATGTACTTACATTAGTTGCAATCTTCACTTCATAGCCCTGGCACTTGGAACAATGCTTTGCTTTCTTATTAACATGTAATTATGGGGGTTGGACATACAGAGGTTGGCATTCACTATATGATTCATTTCTTTGGTATCTAGCTCTTCTCCTGAGGCACCAGAGACCTGAAGGAGGGAGGCAAAGCCTGCTTGGCTTCTCCACTGAATTCCAGCCTTATTGTAATTGGTTTTGTGTAGCATAAAACGTTGGGGATTTTAGTGCTCTATGTGTTTTCTTAAGGCTGACTGCAGTGTTCCATGACTCAGTGGCTGTGCCGTGGAGATGCATTACTCATCGATAAATACTATCGAGTGATCCGTAAATTTAAATCCACAGAAAATCCAAACACTTCTAAGGAAATGTTTGGTCAGCAACACCATCCTGCTCAACTGTCATCAAACCCACTGGGGTTTTTTCTGTCTGCTGGTGCTGTAATTCATGTGGTCACTCTCACTTGGCTTTTGGGTTTCTTACTCCACAGACAGAACGAGCGCAAATCTTAGATGGAGTTGCCAAAACCAAATGAGGCTTTTTAGGTGTTTTAAAGAAAACAAACAAAAAAATCGATTAGTGTAATTCATGTATGCAAGCAGAACTCTACACAAGAGCCTGTTCTGCTCCATGGGAAGAGGTGGTCATCATTCCCAGGGACTCCAGGAGGTAAGGAGACTGATTTTAAAAAAAACCCTCCCAGCCGCCTTCAGAAAGGTGGGACATGGGGAGAGACAGGGAAGCACAGGATGGAAAGGAACCAGGTCATTTTCCTGCTCTTGAGTGAGGCAAGAGGAGGGAAAAACCCACAAGGTTTCCTGCAAAATAAAACATAGTATTCTCTGGAATGGCCCAGCTCTCCATCTCTGCCTCTGTCTGGCTTTCACTCCTGTAAAGGACTGCTCACATTTCTCCATAAGGAGTTGTTTTATCTCTCAAGAGCTCCTGAGCAGCAGGAACAGCACAGAGGGCCTGTGGTGCTGAGAGCAGCAGCACCCAGGGCTGTTGGTCAGGATCATCTCCTCCGTGTCCATGTGCTGCTCTTCATGTGACTTGTCACCTCTGAGGTGACGCCTTTTTTGGCTGGCATGTGCATGTTGATATTTGGGCTGTTTGGGCCCTGCAGAGGGGAGGGCAATGTGAATTTGTGTCTGCTGTGATCTCATGACCTCACAGTCGACTCACTCCTCTGCGTTCAGCACTGCTGAACCAGAGTGGTGCTGGCTGGGCACTGGTGGGGTTTTGGCACCAGGGCTGGAAAGGGAGGAAAGATGGAGTGGCTGCAAGAGCTGGAATAGGGGATTTTGCTCTCTGGAAAAGTTTGGGCTCCTCATTCTGTTGGCAAAACTGTGAATTTCATTTGCAAGCTGGAAGCTGGTTATTCGCTTGAAGCTGGTCAGGGCTGTGTTTCAGCAGAAGGGGCATCATCGAGGAGGTGAAACAGTGATGGTCCAGGCATGCAGAGATCTGGGATGGACTGTTTTTATCATCTGCCAAATGGTTTTCCAGTGGAAACTGTTCCCTTGGAAGACTTCTGACCATCTGCAGAAAGACTTGATGGCGGAGTTGACAGAAGATGGGGCTGCCAGAGACGGCCGGTCTCAAACCTATGGGAAGGGTGGTTAGAAATGTCAACGGAGACGTTGGGAATATGGGAAAGGCAGGCGGGGGTTGTGATGGGGACCTGTGGTCTGTGCTGTGCTGTTTAATGGGCTGTGGGCATTCCCAGTGCCCTGCAGCTTACGGCCTTTTTGAAGAGGAACAGAGGAGAAAAGCAAAAGGATCCATTTGGACACCACAGGCTGTTCCTGCACCTGGCTTGGCTCAGCCAGGGTTTGCTTTCCCATCCTGTGCATCCCGGCTGCAGTGGGATATACAGTCGTGTCCTGGAGGGATGACTTATGGCTCTAACGTGGGGGGGCTCCTGTCTCACAGGAGGAACTGAATTTATCCATGCTGTGGCTGGAGAGAAGCAGAACCAGCTTTTTACAGAAGGTATTGGTGATTTTAGGAATTAAAACAGAACGTTTCTGATTTTCATGGCAGCGGCAGGGTCTCTGAAGAAAAAAGGATATGAAGAATGAGCTTTTATTTCTGAGAAATTCCTAGAATTACATACAGTTTCTTCTGCTCCATTTTTAGTCATCTGTCTCCTATTGGTGTCCTTTGCATAAATCTTTATTTTTCTATCTCTTAGCAGATGTGGGTTTAAAGATGGGTATAAATACACCTGTACTGCTGCTCCCGGGTGGTTTTTCCCCTGCAATTCCAGGGAAGGATTTGACATCCTGGTAGTCACATTTAGCACAGTCCTTGTGAAAACACACACACATAGACACACAGGCACGTGGATGGACCTAGAGATCAGATGCAGCAAGATGTGATACTGGTGTGATTTATAATACTACTGTTTAATTCAGAGGTGATATAAAGATCATCTTTCTCAACTTCTCATAGAATCATGGAATCCCAGAATGGTTTGGGTGGGAAGGAAGCTTAAGCTTCATCTCGTTCCACCCCCTGCTGTGGGCAGGGACACCTTCCACTAGCCCAGGTTGCTCCAAGCCCCGTCCAACCTGGCCTTGGACACTTCCAGGGATGGGGCAGCCACAGCTTCTCTGGGCAACCTGTGCCAGGGCCTCCCCACCCTCACAGGGAACAATTTCTTCCCTGTATCTTATCTAAATCAACCCTCCTTCAGCTTAAAGCCATTCCCCTTGTCCTGTCCCTCCAGGCCCTTGTCCCAAGTCCTTCTCCAGCTCTCCTGGAGCCCCTTTAGGCACTGGAAGGGGCTCTGAGGTCACCCCAAAACCTTCTTTCTCCAGGATGAACAACCTCAACTCTCTCAGCCTTTACTGTATCATTTGGGAATGCAAAGCCAAGCATGATAGAACAACATGGAATGTGCTTGTGATCCAGGGTTCAGACCAGTTGCTTGACTGTTCATTTTCCATTTCAATAAAACTATGGAAAGGAATATTTAACACTTCTGTGCTCGCATCTCTGAGCAGTCTTGTCTTGATCAGGGTCAGCCAGTGGATTCTTGAATCTTTGGAAGTTGACTGGAGGCACTGATAGTGCTTCAGTTTGCTTGGGAAAGCAAGTCAAAGAGCAGGTTTTTTTAAACTCTTTGTGTTCAGCTGTAGCTTAGAAGCTTTAATTTCCTGGCTGTGATGGCTGATGCAATGACAAATTCAGATCTGATTAAGTGATTTTTGTGTTTGTCTTTGTGGGCAAAAATACATTTTGTTTAATGTAAAATATTAAACAACCCCAAAATTTATTTGGTGTTTGGTTTTGAAAAAAATAAACAGAAGGAGCTTTCCCTCACTTTGCTCAGGCTTTCTCTGGTAAACATCTCTTCCCTTCCTAGAGGCAGAGTTAATGTTGGAATGGGAGAGGGCTGACTTTGCTTCCAGCCTCTCCCACCTCTTCCTCAGGGATGCTGCTTCTGCCCTGGGCCCACGCTCAGCCTGGCTGCTCTGTACTGTCCAAAACACATTGCCTAAGATCAAAAACTGCTGCTGTGGTATTTTTAACAGAACAATGTCCCATATTTCAGAATATATCAACCAGCATTTTTCCCTATCATCTGCTGGCTTCGCTGCTCCCTCATTGTGCATTTTCGTTGGAAATCCCATGCGTGGAATTCAGCCCAGTTTCCCACAGGGCTGCCCGTGCCATCTCCATTGCTGGTCCCAGAGCTGCAGGAGCAAGGCTGGCACTGCAGACAGGTTTGTGTCCACAAAATGAAGACCTTCCATGACTTTTGTCCTGGTTTCAGGTGCGCATGTGTTGACCTCAAATCCCACTGCTATTTTTGCTGATACATCCCAGCTTTCTGAAGAAAACTGGCTGTTTTGAGGGCTCCAGCCCAGATTTTATAGCTTTGATCACCAGGAGAAGCATGCAGAGTTATAGAAACAGGTTGTGTTTCCCTGTTGTGGCCTTGCAGGAATGAGGAGAGGAGACCTGGTAGTGCCCACCCCCCATCTCTGCCTTCCCGCAGGGACCTGGCGCTTCCCTGCATGGATTTTTTGGCTGCCTTGGCTGCTGGGCAGCTCCAAAGCCAACAATCCTGGCTGGTGGCTGTCACCTGGCACAGGGACACATGTGCAGGGACGGGGAAGGCTATGCCACTGGTTTTTGAGCAGAAGTCCCTCCTGGCTGCGCTCACCTCCAGCAGCGAGTGACCTTCAAACTTCTCCCACTTCAGCTGCGCTGAAATGACTCAGATTTTGATTCTGGGGTTGTGCAGTGGGTTTTATCTTCTGCTTCAAGTTCCTGCTTCCCTGAAAGAAGACCTTGGCTAAATTTGCGTTGCCGGCTGAGCTGTGGTTTGCAGTGCAGTGTTACAGGAACGTCCTTTGGAAGGTCGCCGGCAGCCCTTCGGCAGCCAGCCTGCCTCTCCCGTCTGCTCCCTCCCCACGGGGGAACCTCGCTCCTTCCCTCTTTTCAGGTTTCTCTCCATTTTTTTTTTAACTTGCCCCTTGCATAGTGAGGTAAATGGGAGGTGATAGAACATGGAATTGCCAGCTTGAAGGGCAGAGGGGCTTGCAGGTGGGTCACCTGTCAGGAAGGTGGCAGCCTGCGGAGCGCTAACGGGGTTGTCAGTGCTCTGAAGACTTGCTTAGCCATGGACTTAGTTTTCTCTGGCAGCAGCTCTGCCTACCTTAGAAATTAATTTCTGATCTTCAACTCAGCCTTATACAGCCTGTATTTCCCTTGGGTTTCCGTTGCTTTGGAGTGGGGGGAAATTTGTTCTCATTTACACAAAGGTCAAGAGTTGCTCTAAACCCGAGTGTCACCACCAAGAGTTGGTGAGGGTAGAGGAGTGGGTGTTTCTGTGCAAGTCTTGATGGTGTTGGTGGGCACAGAGGGTGGATGGATGTTGCTGTGCAGGGTGCTGGTGGGTGTAGATGATGGGTGGATGTTTCTCCAGGGTGTTGGTGGGCACAGAGGGTGGGGGGATGTTCCTCTGTAGGGTGGTGGTGGTTTCAAAGGCCCTCCAGCCTGTGGAACCTGCTGGGCTGGACTTCTGGTTCAACTGGTGATGGGGTGAGAACTTCCCTGTGCTTCCTCCCCACTTCAGCCCCAGCACTGCTGCAGAGGGGAAGACCCTCTAGTTGTGCCATGAGCACCCCAGTACTTCTGAGGTCTTAACTGCATGTCACATCAAAGGGCTGGTTGCTTGTTGAGCTTTGGGCTACGTGCTGGGTGAAGTGCCCTGCTCCCCTGGAACCTGGTCATGTCAAGAAACTTATACAGAGAGAGACGAATGCCTCTTCCAAGCTGTCCAGCCCAGTTCTTTGGTTCAGAATTGGCTCCTGACAGGGGGATGGGAAAGGAGAGGCTCTAGACATAATCCCAATTGCAGTGCCTTGGGCTTTGAAATGATGACAGAAAATTTTCCTGCTCACATTTGTTCTCACTTAGCTCCAGCTTGTTCACCAGGATGTTTTTCAAGGAGGGTCTGGTCAGTGTTGGCAAAGGAAAGTCTCTTATTTCCCAAGCATGCTTATCACTTTGTCCTTGACAACGATGGGAACTTTCGGCACTTTTTTCATTTAGTGGCAAACATGAGCAAAGCTGCCCTTGCAGGCAGCATTGTCCTGCTCTTCCTGAGTGCTGAATCACACAGGACAGATAAAATTTCCCCAAAATATTGTTGGCTTTGCAGATGTTAGACCTGGGAGAATTGGGTGGGAGGGGGAGGAGAGTGAATATCTGAACTACAAACTGAGCAAACCTTGTAGCTCATACAAAATCCCTGCCATCACTTGGGAAAATGTGTTTTGGTGCAGGACGAACAATAGAATCTTGAGTATTATTAACAACTTCATAAATAAGGAGAGTTTGTGTCTGGAATAGAGCAGTAGTGGTGGGGTGGTGCTGCTTAGCCACAGGAGTGGTGGATGGGTCAGATCCAGAGGGATAATGTTGAGGCTGCACATGCAGGGAAACAGTTGATGTTTGCCCTCTGCCCTCCCTTCGTGTGAATATGGGGGTGGTTTAGGCTGTGGGACATGAGTCACATGAATCAGGAGCTCATGTTTTAAGAAAGCTGTATATTTTCAAAGAACAGGATTTTTCAGGTGCTGCCATGATTTTACATGGGGATTCACTGAAGATGACAGTGTTTGTGGAGCAGACTGAAACATGCATTAAATCTCTCAGCTCTCTGGGAGAGTAAAACCTCCGTGCTACATGTGCCTTTGATATTTCCTTTGTGTCTGCAGCAGAGCTTTGGTTATTTTATAAGTGTCTTTTGTTATCTATATGTACAATCAGACTGGTTTTATCTGTATCTGGATACAGTGCTTGTTCCTTGGTAAAGCTGAGGACATAAACACCCTCCATAACTAACGTGAAGGACCCAGGGAATGGCCTGGAGCTGTGTCAGGGCAGGGTCAGGGTGGATCTCAGCAAAAGGTTCTTCCCCCAGAGGGTGGTTGGGCACTGACCAGGCTCCCCAGGGCAGTGGGCACAGCCCCAAGGCTGCCAGAGCTCCAGGAGGGTTTGGATGATCCTCTGGGGCACAGGGGCTGACTCTTGGGGATGGGCCTGTGCAGGGCTGAGGGTTGGACTCGATGATCCTTGTGAGACCTTCTAATTCAGGAGTTTCTCTGATCACCTTCTGCTGTGGGAAGGTGAACACTGGAGGAAACCATTCCTGTTCAGATGCTGGTATCAGAGGGATGGAGGCAGAGGGGTACTGGTGTGCTTGGAAAGCTGCAGGAACTAATGTCACATGCTGGCACTACCCTTGTAAGGACCAGGTTTCCTTCTAGTGTCACAGGGAAGTTTTGGAAGTACAATAAATGCCCTCTTCAGTGTCATCCCCTTTTTGGTAGAGATATTTGGGGGAATCTCTTGTTTGAAGGAATATAGTCAAAACAGTAAAGGCTGGTTAATAAGGGCCCTGTCCTGTTTGATGGGACTTGTGTTCTTTAAGTGTTCTTTAACCCTCAGCCAGCATCCACACAGGGTTATGATCCATAAATATGAGCAGAATATCAGTATTTCTTGCTGACTGGATGCTCTGTGCTCTAACTTCTACTTTTGTTGCTTATGGGCCATTTCATCAGAGCAGAGATGCAGTGCCGGGACCTGCTGGGGTACAGAGGAGCTGAGGGCACAGCACCCACCAGCTGGCACGGCCACTGTCCCCAACCTGGGCTCAAAGGCAGGCTGGACTTAGTGAGACAGTGATCAATAGTGGGAAAGTGCTGGGAGTGTAACTAGAGCAAGATGCTTTGCAGTATCATTCAGGGTTTGGCTGCTGTCCTCCTCCTGATTTCTCATGCACGAAGAAATCCATTCCTACCTGCGGAGCAGCTCAAACATGATGTGTTCACACACTTGGCACGAAGCACTGGCTCTGTGTTTCAAGGAAATTAGAGCATGACAGTCAGTGAGAAGGAAATTCAGTGCCTGAATGTGGCTTTTAATTTCCAGTGTTAAAAATTCCCGACCCGCCAACTGCTCTTGGTGTAGTCCTTGTACCTGCTCCGCTTTCCAGGACCAAATTACATCGGTTACAGGAGGTTGAGGGTGGGTTGGCTTGAAGTTTTTCTTTCTCTTGTCTTAAAATTAGAAAGGAGGAGAAAATTTGCCCACTTCCCTTTCCCCAGAGGACCATCTGGGCTGCAAGGAGAGCTGCCATCCCTACAGCTCCAGAACAGAACCAGGGCAGGGCGTTGGCTGTGCCCTCTGTGGCTGCATGGTCGGGACCACAGTGTGTGCTCTCAGAAACCTTTATGAGGGTGGTGATTCTGGATGGGGTTTACGATGATGTCCTGGCCCGGTGTTGAGATGCTCTGTTCCACAAGTCCTATGAGGAGCAGCTGAGGGAACTCAGGTTGTTTAGCCTGGAAAAGAGGAGGTTCAAGGGGGACCTCATTGCCCCCTGCACCTGAAAGGAGGGTGCAGTGAGGTGTGGATTGGTCTCTTGTGCCACATCTCAAGTGAAAGGATGAGAAGAAATGGCCTTAAGTTGTGCCATGGGAGTTTCAGATTAGATATCAGAAAAAAAATTCACAGAAGGAGTTATCAGACACTGGAATAATTTACCCAGGGTGATGGTGGAGTCACTGGAAGTGTTCAAGAGTCATCTGGATGTGGCCCTTGGGGGTGTGGGTTAGGGGGATTATGGTAGTGATGTGATATATATGATTATGTGTATTATGTGATTATATATATATGGGTATATGTGATTATGGTGGTGCTGGGTGGATGGTCAGACTGGATGCTCTCGCAGGTCTCTTCCAACCTTGGTGATTCTGTGTGCACTAATTCCCTTATTTTGGCTAGTGCTTTGTGATCATTTTATACAGCTGTGATGTGCTGCCATCATCTTACACTCCATGACAATCTAAACTGATGCTGCTGCTTCAGGCTGTATTTTTCCCCCACTCTTGCAGTGGGGGAGTGCACTGAGTCTGAAGTCTCTTGTGTGGAGTATTTCCGAGGACTTGGACCTTTCAGTGCAGGTGGGCAGTGCTCTGTCCTGCTGGAGGACAGAAGGATGCAGCTGGTTTCCATTTTGGAGCCTCCAGCCGGAGCTGGTTAAGCAGTGATGCTGTGGGGGCTCAGAGATTAATGCTCATGTTTCTCTTTCCCCAGAGATCATCGACGACCTCACTAACCTGGTGGAAAACACGGACGACAGGATCCGCAACCAGACCCGGCATGTGAAGATGGTGGACAGGAAATCAACATCCTGTGGTAGGCAATAGCTTGAGCACAAATCAGTTTGGATGTGTACCACAAAAATGAAGGCTGTCTAGCACTTATTTTTTCTTTCACTGATTTTTTTTCTTGCTTACAAATTTTTGCCACCAAATCCAAGCATTCTGTACACCGTGGCAACTCCTGGAAGTTTAACAGTTGAACCAAGGAGGCCTGTGAAAGCACTCCCCCTTTGAGAGAGGAATTGATTTTTAGTCAAACAGCCAAATGTTTTCCCTACCATCTGCACAACCTCTTGTTAAAACACCTTCTATACCAAGGCGCCTGATTAAACAGGTGTTATTTTTACATATATTTTTATATATATACATACACACACAAATATATATATAAATATATATTTATATATAAGGGCAGTTAGTAATTGATGGTGTGCAGTTATTAACTGTTACTAATTGGTATGCAGTGCGTTCCCCCCCAGGACAGCTCCTTCCAAAGCCAAACATCAGACTTCTGCTGATGTGCAGGTTTGACTCTCTGTGCTTGCTCCTTGTTGGTGCAGTTAATTTCCTCGAGCCATTTGACTCCAGCATTGCACAATATTCTGATTGGAAATTGCCTGAAATTAGAGTGGTGCATGTTAATTAGGTTTACAAAAACTTGCTACCAGCTCTGACAAACCGCTCACAGCGGGGAGCGGAGCCGCAGGGGCGTTTCTGGTGGTGTCCTGCAGGAATGTGTTCCTAACCAAGCATTCAGAGTCTGCCAGGCATGAAATCCTTCCTGGGGACTCCTCAAGCTACGTGCAAGCTGATCAAGCTAAACTGGTGTCCCTAGAGCCAGAGGAAGGTTATAACCTCAGGCAGGTTTCCTCTGCCGGATGAAGAGCTGGGGGTTGATGGCAGTGACCAGGGGACGATGCTGTGGGTGATGGCAGAAAATGTCTCTGTGTTCAGAGGGTGATTGATGGAGGGATGAAGCCCACGGGGACGTGGTGGCAATTCATTTCTGGAAGCGGCGGGTCTGGTTCTGTTGTCTGTGGTTCTCTTTAGCCGTGCTAGAAGGCTCAAAACTCTCGGTAGAAATTTGACTTATAGTCAGAAGTTATTGAAAATTGGCTTGTGCAGTTCAGTAAAAGAGCAAGTCAAGAGCTGACTTGGTCACGTACCTGTTTGAGATTTTACCCTGTAGAGTGAGGATCTGGCAGCAGAAGCTCCTGAGCTTAGGCTGACAAAGGCATCTTTCAAGCACTGACAGCATATTTCAGGGATTTATTTGGTTCTCCATCAATGATAACTTTTTGAAAGCTTGGTTGATACAGGCTGATGAAAAGCTGTGGCTTCTTCTGGAGGTTAAAGTTGACATGTCAGAGGCATTTGTCTCTGATTCTTCTCGTACCAACTACAGATGGAACTAAAGGCGTGACTGCAGAGTTCATGACTGACTCTTTTATTTTAGATCTTTAATGTTGATGCAAGATGGATTTAATTTAAAATTAAGCGCACTTAAATGATGCTGAGTACCCCTGTGTGCCTTTGGAGTCTACCCTTAATTCCTGTGGTTTCGTTTTCTGCACGAGAGCAGGGACGTGACTGCGCAGGGCAGGCAGAGAGTCCCAATGCACCCAGGAGGGATTTCTCTCCCCTGTTTTTATGTTCCTCATGCAAGTGCACCCCAGACACGTTGCTGGATGATGAGCCTGTCTCTTTAACTTGGGAAGCCCTTGCTGGCTGCCTGGGGAATTTGAGAGGAGGAGGAGGAGGATGGGAGAGGCGAAGGCTGGGAGGATCCTGGGCTGGATTCCTTGGGGGTGACCTCTCTCACCCTTTCCACATTGGAAAACATTTTTCTGCAAGGGGTGGTGAGAAGCACTGCCCCTAGTGCCGGTTCCCTCTGCTCCAATAGGTCTTCCTGTGTTTGCATAACAATTTGGGCATGTGTAAACACCAGATTGCCTCAGATAGCTGCTTCATTCTGCCCAAGCACGAGTTTTAGAACAACAATGCTGGAAGACACAGGCTTTAATGGCATTTTTCCCGTCCCTTTTCCACCCTTATCCCTGGCACTGGAAGTGAGCTAGTGTATTAAGATGAGAAAAACCCTCCCTGTATGTATGATTATTCCTTGAATAAATCCAGGCAGCAGGAAAACTGGCACCTGCTAGGTAACTCTTTTAGAGTGCCTTTTTCTCCCTCCAGCATTGCATTTAAATTGATAAAATCTTGAGTAACTCTTTGGGTTTGGTGTTTTACTTTGGATTTAAACTAGGATTTAGTGCTCAGTCTTCCCCCTTGCCCACCCCTTCCTTGCTCAGACCCGATCTCCACATTATTCCAGCATGTGCCTGTTTCTGTGCTTCTCCCTCATTTTTGAAATCATAATGCCTTTTGCTTTTCCTGCTGAGTGCCTTGCACTGGAGCCACGGGCTGTGGATACAAGCGGATCACACTGGCAGGAATAGCAGAATAATCCCTGTTTTACAAGCAAGAATGTCATGCCTTAATGGGTGTGTCTTTGTTAGCAGCCAGTGTCATCATAAAATCAAAGTATGGCTGATGAAATACAACTTTAATCAATATTTCAACATCTCTCTCTCTCATGCAAACAGCGTTTCCAGCTTTGGAGGCTGTTCCCAGTGGCCTGAGCCCTGTCGGTGTCACCTGCCCGGCACAGGTAGCGCCGGGTGTGGTGGCATTGCCAGGAGCAGCCTCTGCCCCTCTGTCCCTCCTCAGGCCTGGCAGAAACCTTCAGGGTTGTTTCATTTGCAGCTCATTTTCAGTGCCGTTTTTCTTGCTGGCTCAAGAGCTGTTGACAGTGCCAGCCTTTGCCTCTGCCCCAGGAAGGCTGCCCCGCTCCCAGCCCGTCTCCCTTGGTGGCCCTGGGCAGCCCCACACTGGTGTCAGTGGGAACTCCCAGGGATTGCAGTGGAAGAATAACCCTGGGATGTACTCAAGCCTGCTGCATTTATGAAATTATTGTTGAAAATCATCAGTCATCCGCAGGCAAATGTTTGCACGCCACTTGGCATTGTCTGGTCCCTCCTCAGTGCGTGCTGGGCATTAGGAGGGCTGGTAGGACATATAAGTTTCTTAGATTTCAGGAATTTGCATTGAGCTTTCACCAAAATGTTCACACAAATCATTAGTCAAATGTTGGGCTGCCTTTGCCAGCTTTGCTCCGGGAATGTCTGTGTGCACAGTCCTGACTTTTCAGTTTCACCACTGATGCTCGTGGGTTTGTTTGTCCCCTCTCTCTTCCAGTTTGGGCACCCTCAGGGGTTTGTGCAGAGTAACACTCATTAACCAGTCCTCAGTAATTTTTTAATTAGAAATTTTAACCCTTAGAATCTCCTTTTAAAAACTACATTTAAAAATAAGCAAAGAAATGAAAGTATAATTAAGGTTGAGATGCTGGGAGGTGTTGTGGTTTCACCCCAGCTGGCAGCTCAGCCCCACAGAGCCCCCACTCACCCGTGGGGTGGGGGAGAGGATTGGAAGGGCAAAAGTGACAAAGCTCATGGCTTGCCATAAAAACAATTAAATAATTGAAATATAATAATAATAATTATGATGAATAATTGTAATGAAAAGGAAAATAACAAAGAAATAAAGCCAAAGTAGGACAAGGGATGCAAATGTGACAAATTGCTCACCACCAACCGACCAATGCCCAAACAGTCCCTGAGCAGTGGTCCCCCACATCAAACTCCTCCACCCAGCTTTATTGCTGAACATGATGCCATGTGGTCTGGAATATCCCTTGGGTCATTTGGGGTCAGCTGCCCTAGCTGTGTCCCCTCCCAGCTCCTCGTGCACCCCAGCCTGGTCGCTGGTGGGGTGGGATGAAGAGCAGGAAGGGCACTGATGCTGTGTAAGCCCTTCTCAGCCATAAGGAAAACATCCCTGTGCTATCAGTGCTCTGCCAGCACAAATCCAAACCACAGCCCTCTACCAGCTACTGGGAAGAAAATTATCTCTACATCAGTCAAACCTCACACTCCCCACTCCTTAGTCCACACTGTTACATCACCACCCAGAACATCCTCATTAACCACCACCTTTACAATCCTTTCATGCAATAACAGATCCCATGTCTGTGGGCAGCTCCCATGAAATATCTGTAAAATGCCCACAAAAGTCCAGAAAAATGTCCCTTGAGTTCATTTAGTCCATGACTGTGGGCTCCATCTGTTCTGGTGGTCATTCAGGACAGGGAGTTGGTGTGTTGTGTGGAGTTACTGGGCACCAAAGCCAGCTCAGGTCCTGACCTGAGCTGCACTGCAGCTCCTTCTTTTAGGGCTTCTCCTTTGGTTCAGGTGTTTCCTATAACATACAACTCAAATCATGGATTACACCAATTTAAAGTTGTATCCATTACAGTCTCCACCCCTGGTCCCTTTGGGCTGGGTTATAGGGTTTACAGAATCACCGAATCACTGAGGTTGGAAAAGACCTTCAAGGTCATGAAGTCCAACCTTTGACCAGTCAGCACCTTGTCAACCAGACCAGAGCACTGAGTGCCACGTCCAGTCCTTTCCCGAACACAAGAACCAGTGCAGTGAACTCCTCCCCTGGCTCCCAGTCTTGTACCAGTTGGTGCTTTTGGGTAACCTTCCCCCATCCTTGAATTTTGTAGTGGGTTTTTGAGTTTTTTGTTTGTTTGTTTGTTTTTTTTACCTAAAGACACAAGTAGGCAGCTCCCTGCAGAAAGGATGGTTAAACCAGGCTCTGGAATAAAAGCATCCTGAAGTGTTTGTGTCTGAAGGAGCCACAGGGGTTATTTTAGTGACCCAGGACACAGGTGGGAGCCCCGTTGGCTCATGTGACACGTGTGGAGGCAGTTGTAGCCAGGCTGTGCAATGTGTGGGGTCAGATATGTTCTTCAGGTTCTGCTGAACTAGACCATGAACTGGGGAGGGCACCTGGGGATTGGTGTGGTCCTACCCAAGTCACTCTCTGGTGGCTGAGAAAAGCTGCTTTTGTTTCCTAGGCAAGCAACACAGAAGATTATGATTTTGTCACAGTAAAAACAAGCAAAATCAAGCAAACTCTAATTCCTGACAGACATATCCATCCCTTCCAAGCAGTGGGGGGGAGCAGACCATGCCTGTGCCGTTCTCCCTGCCTGCATCCCTCTGACCTTTCAGATAAACACAGAAAATGAGGAGAAACAATCACAGCTCATCCCCTGCTGGGCCAGGCTCTGTGTCCTGTGGAATACACACCATTGCAGTGGTGGCTGAGCAGTTTTTTCCCTGTGTTTGGTTTTCTCCTGTTCCACAAGATGGCAATGCAATCTAATCGCCTCCCTCAGCCCCAGGTAGATGCTCTCATCTCCCCTTTGCCTGCCTTTTGGAGGCTTTTGGGGATGCCAAAAGCAGGTTGTAGACTACTATGAAGGTAATCTGTTCCAGGTGGGTTTTTTTCTTATCTCACCAAGTGACCAAAACACGAAAACACTCTGTTAAAAACAGAGCTTTGCCAAAGCTATTAATTGGAGGTTTTGGAAGGTTTGATTTGTTTTAAAACAGAGTAGCTTGGATTATATAAGGTTTCCTCTACAAAATAATGATTCATGCAGGCTGTGGCCTTTCTCTGCCAGATTCTGTGATCTCTCTCTGTTCTAAGTTTTGGTTATTTTTGCCATGGATTTAATTTGTTTTATGAATTATGGATGGCAGTTGCTCAGGTTTGTTCCTCTGGCGTATCCTGTGTGTTTAGATGAGCAAGTCCCCATCCATTTGTTTTTTTTCTCAGTGGAGAGGAGAAGCTGGTGCAGTTGCCATTAAATCAGCCTTTCCTGCAATCTGACCCTTGGAGAAGTTAACACTGATATTCCTCCCCAGTGCTGCCCTGACAACTGCACTGGCTGAGTCACCTGTCCAGCCTTCACTGGGATGAGTTTTCTTGGCCTGGCAAGTTATATATTTTCCTGATTTTTTTTTAATTATAATTTTTCCTTCCTCCGGTTTCTTCCACTTTAAGCAATTACGTGTTGAAAAGTTTGTTCTGAGTTTTTTCCCCTGCATGAAAAGTTGAGAAGAAACTTTAGCAGAGGAATGATGAATCTGTTGGTTAAACTGGGCTCATCTGCAGTGTCTTTGCTGATCTCTGATGTTTGAAATCATAGAATGACAGAATGGTTTGGGTTGGAAGGGGCCTTTAAAGGCCATTGAGCCCAACCCCCTGCCATGGGCAGGGACACCTTCCACCAGCCCAGGTTGCTCCAAGCCCCGTCCAACCTGGCCTTGGACACTTCCAGGGATCCAGGGGCAGCCACAGCTTCTCTGGGCAACCTGTGCCAGGGCCTCCCCACCCTCATGGTAAAAAAAAAATTCTTCCTTCTGTCACATGTGAATTGAAATATGCCGACACCTCATGGCAGAGCAGCCCGGGGAGGTGGCCAAGGGGCAGCCATGGAGTTCCATCTGGGATTGTCTGTCTCCCTCTTCCCTCCTCCAGCAGCTCTCACTGCCAGCCTGCCAGGGAACACCAGAAGTCCAGCAGATTTCACTGCAGGATTTAGCTTCCCACTGCTCTTGCCACCTTGGGCATCACCCCCCCCTCCAGTGCTGCAGTTCCATCTGAGCTCCCTGAGGTGTTTCCTTCCCCTCACACGGCTCATTTGCCTCCCCATGGGAGTACAGGGGAGCTGTGAGTGGCTAGTGCAGGTATGCCAGTGGTGAGCCTGGTTTTGGGAGGACCTGGTGGGTGCAGCCCTGCTCTTCCTCCCTCCTTGTCCCACTGGCCTCTGCACCCCCTGGCTAATTGAGGCCGAAATGAGCTGGAGGTGGAGGTTGCAAGGCAAGGAGCTCCGACAAGTTTACTTGGGCATCCAACCTCATTAGAGAGGCCCAATTAAGGGCCCTGTTGAGGGGGGAAGGCCACTCAAGTCTGAGCTGGAAATGGAATTCAAGTCTCATTAGACACCAGACAAACCTCAAAGCAGATTAGCTTAGGGACATCATTAATTACGTTAATAGAACAAGTTTTAAACAAACCAGTAACTTTGGCACGTTGCTTATCTAAGACTTCTGGTTCATTTGTTGTCTTGCCATAATATGAAACACTTTTCCTTGGCTTTGTTACTTCAGAGCCCCCAAAGAGCTGGTGAAGAGCTCAGGGGATGACCAATGGTGTGAGGGAATATCCCAAAGAGCATTTCCAGTTCAGCAGATGCAGTGGAACAAGGTCAGTCATGGTGTGAGATGATGCCTTTGCTGTGTCCCACAGCCTGGTCCTCACAAATGCCTTTGTACCCTCCAGCCAGCTCATGGCCTTGCAGAGCCTCCTCCTCTTCCTCCTCCTCACGCACTATATTCACTACTCGAGTATTTGCCTTAAAATTGCTCATGCTGAGGTGTTGAAATGGATTCAGCTGGTGAAAGAGGATGGACCTAAGTGGTCATAAACGTGGGCTTTTTGTAAAAAAAGGTGGTTTGGAGTTGCTTTATGAATCTCCTTCCAGGTGGGAAGCACAGCATGTCCTGGTGGTGTCAGCTCTGTGTGTGCTGAGCAGGAAAGGATGGGAAGAGTCTTCTGGGTCAGAGGATCCCTTCAAGATAAATTTCTGAGAACAAGCTTGTTTTTTCCCCCCCATTACTCCTATTGGAAGGCTGAAATGGTCATAAACTTATTTCCAGCCTGGACTTGTCAGGGATACTTCATGTTACCCACGTGCAGCCCTTGTTCTGGTGTCTTCAATAGTTCTTTCCCCTCTTTTATTTTTTTCCCCTCAAATGTGTGTGTCCAAGAAATCACTCAGTGCCCTCCAGCTTTTGTTTCGCAGGGCTTGTTTTGCAGAACAAGTGTCTTTACATTTTAACCTCCTCGATTAATCTGTTTGCTGATAAGTCTTTTTTACACTTATTCCTGCTTGAACTTTTTGGATTTTTAACCACAAGAACCACAAGAACTGGGAGCCTTCTCACAATGTCTTGCCCTTCTCTGGCTGTTGGAAATATTTCAATTCCAGTATATTGGTGCCTCATTCAGTTTTGTTTTGAGCTGTTTGCTTGGCCCTTTCTCACTCTTGAACGTTTTCTACCCAAGTTCATTTTGTTTCCAACTCATAGCAAGCACTGTTGTTTATCCCCAGTGTGCTGCTTCCTCTTTCATCCCATTGAATTCCAACCTTCCTCCATTCAGCTTCAGAGTTACCCGTTTTTCCCCTACAGTCTGTCCCAGCTTTCCTGTGTGCTGATGCTGCTTTCCAACTTTGTGTCATCAGCAGATTTCATTAGCACACTTACTTTTTGTGCCAAGGCCATTAATAATAACATTTACTAAGATCAGCTCTCTGACCATTCCTGGAGGAGCTCTGCCCCTGACCTCCATCCATTCTGGTCCTTCTTTCAACGCCGCTTCGCCTTTCACCAGTTTCCTGGCCTTACACTTCTGCTAATCCCCATCTTTTTCCTCTCAGAATTTCCCACGTGGCACGGGATCACATGCTTTGCTGAAGTCTTTGTGGATGGGCTCTATCACACCTCCTTTGTCTAGAAAATTCATTATCTTTCCAGCTAACCTGATTAACTCTGTTTGATCTGATTTCCCCTCGGTGCAGTCCCAGTGTTTTCCACCCTGTTTACCATTTCGTTTCATGTTCTAATTAATCTTTCTTAGTTTGCTCTGAAACCTCCATCCTGCTCAGGTTACTTGGACAGGCCTGGGGTTGCTCATGGCACTTTTCCCTTCTGTGGGGCAGTTGTGTGGGTGCTGCACCTAATTTTGGGATGCAAACCCAGATAATGCCCAGTTGGAAGGGAAAGACCTGGAGCTCTGGGTGCATCAGTCCTGCCTTCGTTAACCAGATCGCTTCATCTACTGACAGTTTGTCCTGTGGCACTAAGACCCTCCAGAACCACCCACAGCCACTTCCATCCTCCCATCAAGCCCTGGCTTCTCAGATTCAACTGATGATGACTTAGAAACATGGAATCAAGGAATCACTAAGGTTGGAAAACACTTCCAAGCTCATCAAGTCCAACGATCAACCCAGCACCACCACCATGTTCACCACTAAACCGTGTCCTGGAGTGCCACATCCATGTTTTTTGTGAACTCTTGCACAGATGGGGACACCACCACCTCCCTGGGCAGTTGCCCTTCCAATGCATTACCACCTTTCTGTGAAGAAATTTTCGTGAATATCCAGTCTAAAGCTCCCCTGGCACAGCTTGAGGCCATTTGCTCTCGTCCTGTCCCTTGTTCCCTGGGAGCAGAGCCCGACCCCCCCCGGCTCCCCCCTCCTGTCAGGGAGTTGCAGAGCCAGAAGGTCCCCCCTGAGGCTCCTTTTCTCCAGGCTGAGCCCCCCCAGCTCCCTCAGCCCCTCCTGCTGCTCCAGCCCCTTCCCAGCTCCGTTCCCTTCCCTGCACACCTCCAGCCCCTCAGTGTCTCTCCTGTCTGAGGGGCCCAGAGCTGCCCCCAGCACTGGAGGTGCCTCAGCAGTGCCAGCACAGGGACAGTCCCTGCCCTGGGCTGTGACACACCAGGGCTGGCACAGCCCAGGGGCCGTTGGCCTCTTGCCCACCTGGGCACACCTGGGCTCATGTCCAGCCACTGTCACCAGCACCCCCAGGGCCTTTCCCACCAGCAGCTTTCCAGCTGCTCTGCCCCAAACCTGGAGCTGCAGGGGGTGGATCCAGTGCACTTGTCCCATCTTCTGTACCTGTGCCACCCCTTCCCACGTGCCTTTTTCTGGTGTGGTGACCCCCAAAGCATCTCCCTGGATAGTGATGGCAGACAGACACAGGAGTGAAATGATTCACTTCAGGCTGTACGGCAAGTATGGTGCTAATACAGGGTGAAGGGAAGTCCTAAGTGTGTAAAACAAGGTGGGGAAAAGCTTCTTTGCTGGGATACACTGCAAAGGGGTTGCTTTTCAAGTGGGCATTGAGATTGCAAAATAATCAGCAGCTGAGCCCTAATTTTAAGAACACCCCAAGAGTGGCATTTCTGGGACTCAGTTGTGAGATGTAAATCAGGCAGAGGCTGAAGCCTGAAGCTGTGAAATGGCATCACTCCCCATCAGGAGACGGGGTGAGGGGAGAGGGAGAAGCGGGAGAGCAAAAGGCAGTAGACATCTTCTTAATTACATTTGCATATGCAGCTGTTCAAACAGACTGAACTTCATCAGTGCTTGTTCATACCTATCAGGAGATTTAGAGCAGCTGTTGTCAACCTACATAGCAGGATTGTACAAATCTGGTGGTAAAATAAGCCCCTGGGCACCCTGCTCACCCAAGCTGTCCATCACTGCAAAAGGCCAAGCAATTAGTTGTATTTCAATCTTGAAAAAAAATGGAATTGTGTGTAATATCCAAGGGTGACTGCTTACAGCTTGGTTTCCAAGGATACATGTTGCAGAATTAAATCATTAATTTATATTTCTGAAAATGGTGATGAAATGTGTTAATTTGTACATTACCAAAGAGGCTCAAACTTGCCTCCTTCTGCCTTTTCTTTCCTAATGTGCTCAATGACAAAATAATTGCTCTACCCGATCTGGAGCTGAAATACAACGGTGTTTGGGCTTGGGAATTTTGTGCCACATTAAATCTAAATTAGCGGGGAAATCATCTGGGTTAAATGTTTGTAGTACTCCTTGTGATTTTGAAATTCTGCCTTAATCTTTGGCTCCCAATTGTCGAGCCGTTTCCAGCCTCCCTTGGTCATGTTACCCTAAATCCACCCCAACCCTGAGCTGTCCTGAGCACATGGTGCCTGGACAGAGTGAGGGTCCAGCATCTGGAATTCTGCTTCCCAGGCCTTGGGCACTCGAGGGACACAACAATACATGGAGGATGTGGTCAATGGAGAAATTAGTCTGCTGGGGACAAGTGGTTATGCAGTGTCTTCAGGGCTTTCTGAGATGCATGGAAGATGCTGATCCCACCAGAAACCGGGGATATAAATCAACAGGGGCTGTGATCTCAAATCTCCCTTGTTTTGCAAAAATACAGAAGGATTCCTGCCATCATGCTAACTGGCTAGAGGAGAACTGTCCTCAGGCCCAGGGGAAGAGCAGCAAGACAGCCCTGCCCTTCTGGGGGGAGGCTTGTCAGGTCTGGGAGAGGGGGTGGCATCTGTGGTGTTACTTCAGAAAATGTATTTACTGAAGGTGAGAATCAAATAAGTTTGTCTTGTGGCATTCCGAAACAGGAGTTAGGCTTCCAGCAGAGTGTTAATTAAAGCGGTTGCACCTCTGGGATTGGTGGTTTGGTTTTGGGAAGGCACGTGGGAGCCGTGCGTTCGGCCAGGCCAGAGAGCTGTGCCTGCAGGAACAGTCCTGAGCGGAGAGGGTCCGTGTTCCAGGGGGGCTGGGAGCAGTGCAGGCTGTGTGGGGTGTGGGGCTCACATGGGAGATTGCTGGGTCCCTGTGAACCTCAGGAGGTTCAGCAGTACCAAGTGTAACGTCCTGCACATGGGTCGGAGCAATCCCAAGCACAGCAACAGGCTGAGTGGGAACAGACTGAGAGCAGCCCTGAGCCTTGTGCTCTGGCAGCTCAGAAACCCCCCGTGCTCCCCACACCGTGGGCAGCAGGAGAGAGGGGGATTCTGCCCCTCTGCCCTCTCAGGTGAGACCCCCCTGCAGAGCTGCCTCCAGCCCTGGGAACAGCACAGGAAGGACATGGAGCTGCTGGAGAGAGTCCAGAGGAGGCCATGGGGATGCTCTGAGGGCTAGAACCCCTCTGCTCTGAAGCCAGGCTGGGAGAGCTGGGGGTGTTCACCTGGAGAAGAGAGGAAGGCTCTGGGGAGAGCTGAGAGCCCCTTCCAGGGCCTGAAGGGGTTCCAAGAGAGCTGGAGAGGGACTTGGGACAAGGCCCATGAAGTGAGAGGAAAGGGAGAATAACTAAGCTGAAGGAGGGGAGGTTTAGATTGGATATTAGGAAGAAATCCTTCCCTGTGAGGGTGGGGAGGCCCTGGCACAGGTTGCCCAGAGAAGCTGTGGCTGCCCCATCCCTGGAAGTGTCCAAGGCCAGGTTGGATGGGGCTTGGAGCAAGCTGGGCTAGTGGAAGGTGTCCCTGCCCATGGCAGGGGGTGGGACTGGATGAACTTTAAGGTCCCTTCCAACCCAAACCATTCTGTGATTTTCAGGAGCACCAGCAGAGAGCCAGGTTCGGGCTGGAGCGTGGGTGCTGTTTCACGCAGGGGAGTGTTCCCTGTGTGCCCTGGCAGGCACTGACTGTCCTGCTGCCTGCCCTGAGTAGGACCTCACACTCCTGTCCTCGGGGTGATCTGTGGAGCTGATGGAGGTTTCCACTGGATCAGCCCTCAAGAGCAACTTGTGCAATTGCTGTGGGATCACCAGACCCAGTGCAGAGGAGGGCAGGGGGTTAAATGGGACCCATACCCACCTGACCTTCTGCTAGGGAGTCCAGGGGAAAAGCTGCTTAACTGACTTAAGCTCTTAAACAATTGTACAGCTACAACAAGGGCAGTTTCATGTCTGGCAACGATGAGTTGGGTTGGACTTGCTGCCATGAGCTGGTCTGAGGGTGTGTGCTACCTCTGGAAAGGGCCTCAGCACCTTCCTTTGGTGGAACATACAGTCACAGCTTCTCCAAACTCATAAAAATGGGGGTTTAAATCATGAGCTTAATAAAGCAGCCCTAGTTTTAACACCTATTTAAAAATAGGTGGGTTTTGCAGATTACAGTCCATGACTTCGGCCTCGCCCTGCCATGGCTGAAGGTGTGAGTGGAGCTCTGGGGAAGGTACCTTTAATGTGGCTGTAGCCTGGGCTACCTCTCTGCCTGCCTGAGTCTTCAGGTAGGGTTTGCACCTTTTGCACAGTGCCGCCCTGCTGGATGTCACACAGAGGTGACACAGAGCTCAGCCTGATGCTGTTGTGCCATTGTTGGAGGTGTTTGCAGTGACTTCCACACCTATGTGATGAAAGCAGAGGAGTGTCACTGGGGCATCACACTTGTTTGCAGACCCAGCAGGACAGTGGTGGCACAGATCTGCAGCAGCAAAGAGGGATTTGCTGTTTGAATGTGCAGCCTGTCTGCTTCCGAAATAGGTTCTCACTTTAGGGACTAGGGAAGGGGTTTGTTTCTGCTGTAGGAGGATCAGAATCATTCACTTTGGGGTGAAATTCTGGTGAGTGCTGGGCTTTGCAGAGGGGTTGCAGGTGTGAGGCTGTGACTCGTGGGGCACTGGATGCATTAGGATTGTCTTGTACCACATCCCCAGATGGATTGTAACACACAGTAGCTCCTGTGTAATACTTATCTTCTAAATATTAAAAAAAAAAAAAAGGCACCAGAACATTGCTATTTTGGCAAGGAAAACAGTACCACTAACTCAGTTTCGGTGGAAACTTCATTTTCCAAGCCATGCTTTCTGAATCTGTCTGGTTATTACATTTATCTGTGAGATGGATTGGGAAATGTTGGAAAACTTGCCTCTAATGTGCAGTAGCTGTTTGTGGGAGGTGCTGCAGGCTTGTGCCTCACCCTTGGGTAGTTGTCTGCCTGATAATTAATAATGTTTATCACTGTGGCTCCTGGAGCTCAGGAAAGCAGGGACTGGTGTCCCCACTGCTCTCCTTCCCATCCCTCCTTGCAGGACTCTGTAAACATCTTCCCTTTGATGCTTTCTTTTGTCAGGAACCTGAAAGAATGCACTTATTTTAAACTTCTTTCTGCTTCCATAGAAGGGACAGTTTTATAGGATGCAGGCAGTGCCTGCTGGGATTTTTATGGCCTATAGTTTTCTCAGCAAATTTAGTTTTGTGCCCAAGTTGGCTTGGCTGGGATGACCTTCTCTTGTTCATTAACTGTCTGTTGAAAAATATGCCTGTGATGGTAGTTAAAGAGCCTTGATTGGGGTTATTTTAAGTGGTGCAGGGAGGTCTGATCCTTTCCTTCCCTCCTCATTATCAAGCAGCAGTGGCTGCTTAAGGCCTGGTTTATTTACCTAATAAACTGCCTCTTGTATCGTCTAGGAAATGCTCGCATTTTTCAGCCAAGAAATCCTAGTAACAGGCAAACAGAGGTCCAGCAGTCAGGTCTGGAGAAACAACAAAATGAAGGTCAGCTAATATTGCTGTTATTCTCTTTCCCGGTGGCCATGACAGCAGGGGTGGTTTATTTGAAGATCCCAGACTCGGAGTCATTGCTTGCATTGTTGGTCCCCCGAGCATGGGAGGCTGTGCCAACACTTGGGATATTAATGTATTCCACAGATCAGTGAATGAAGAATTCCTCCACACTCCTTTCTTTCAAAAAAAAAAAAAAAAAAAAAATCCCCTTCCCCTTCCCCCTTCTCCCCACACTTTGTTTGCCGTGGCTTTGTCTGCGGGGTGTTGCTGGGCATCCCTAATGAGCAGGGCAGGAATCGCGGCAGCGGGGCCGGGGCGGTGGGCACGGTCCCCTTGGCCGGGACGAGGCACCAGGTGTGTGGCAGCTCACCCTGGCAGGCTTTGGGCATGCAGATATCCAAGGGGGAGGAAGAGAAAGGCTCACTTTGGACATGTAAAGCTCACTGATTTGCTTCTTCCAAGGGGAAAATCCTACTCCATCCCCCTCCCCGTGCGGGACGCGATGGCTCAGTGCTTCTTTAGTATTCATCCCAGCTCCGTGGCCGCAGCCATCTCCCAGCCCACCCCCAGCAGCTGCTCAAAGGGACAACATTAAAGCAATTCCTGCTCCCGGTGACTTACTGCCAGGGAATAATCGGGTTCTGTTTGGGAGGAACATAGAGCAGCTCGGCCCTGACGATGGAAAAAAGTGCCGGGGAGCGGGGGCTTGGTGGGACGGATCTGCCGAGACTTACGCGGGGTTCGGTGGGAATAAAAGCTGGTTTCATGAAGAGGCAATTATCTAATAATAATGCCAGGGATCAGGGAAAGGCATCTGAGCAGGTTTTTTTATATGTTCTCATTCCATAGCAGGAATTGTACTTAGATATTTTTTAATATATTCTTTGATCCCTCATGGAAATGTTAATGAGACGAAAACTGCTAAAGAGCTCTCCAGACACTGCCCCTGCTTTGGAGGAGGGTGGACTGAAAACGCAGCCCCTCCGAGGGCTTCTGACACACAAGCAGCCCCTTTGTTTCCCCCTCTGTATCCCAGAGACACATCTAAAATTGGAGGGAAGATGAGAGGAGGCTGAAGAGGCCGAGCTGAAGGCTCGGCGTTCCCCATTCACAGGGGGAAAAGCGCCGAGCGCTATTGAGGCTGTGCCTGACGGGCAGTGCCCCGCCGGCGTTTGAAGTCCAGCCGGGAGGCACTCCCGGGATGTAAGTGGGATGCTTTTAGGCCGGCTTTCACTTGGACTTAATTAAGAAACTCGCGGGCTTTGTCCTGAGGGGGCCCGTTAATGTGTGAAGCTCTGGCCCCCCATGAAGAGGGGCTGGGGCCGGAGGGACACGCACACGGACTCCGCTTTTGTGCCGTGTTGCCAAACTGCAGCGAGTGGGAGCCGGGCACTGCCAGAGGTCATCCCTTGTGCTGCCTCTCACCTCAGACAGCCCCCGAGCCAACCCACCCTCCTGCGCTGCCTGCGTGGGGAAACAGGAGTAATTCCTGAGGGTTCGAAGGGTTTTGTCCATGCAGTCCCTTCATCAGTCCCAAGGGAGGGTCTGAGGTTACACCGAAAAAGGGCAAACACTATTTCATATGTAGCTGGTGTGTATTTACATGGGGTGGAGTATTAGCCATATATCCCCATCCCTGGAGGTGTTCAAAGGCAGGCTGGATGGGGCTTGGAGCAGCCTGGTCTAGTGGAAGGTGTCCCTGCTCATGGCTGGGGGGATGGAACTAGGTGGTCTTTAAGGTCCCTTCCAACCCAAACCATTCTGATTCCATGGTCCAGACGAACGATGAGCTGTTGGAGGGATGGTGCGAGCAGTGGGTGACGCGCAGGGCCTTGGAAGTCACCTAAAAGAATCAAACCTACCCAAAGTAACGTGAAAGTTTTCCAGTGTGTGGTGTAAAAAAGGTGCCTGTTCTTGCCATCAGCAGCCTGTTTGCCTGGAGTGGTGACAAGTACATGCCACAGTAGCATTCATTGTCTTCAGATGTCCTGATAGTGATAATCAGGAGATTTGAGGTCCTTGAAGCTGATAGCCAAAGTCCTGGGAGCAGTGAGCAGGCTGGAGTCCAGTCAGGCTCTCCACAATGACAGTCAGTCAGTTGCTCAGGTTCAAAAATGAGGACAAAAGTGTACTCACCTGAGGCAGGACTGCTAAAATTAAGAGGTTTGTAGTCTTGGCAATTTTAGGGAGCTTAACAGGTGTCTAGTGAGGTATTTTTTCCTCTCCAGTTAGAAGGGTGTCTCCAGGTCATGGTTCACTGGGGCCGGAGGCTCTGCAGCATCACCTCCCAAATATGTGGTGTGGCCTTTTGGTCCCAGCCCAGTGGCCAAGAACTCTTGGAGAAGCAGCTGAAGGTGGCCTTTGGTGTCTGGAGAAGCCTCGTGTCCCTGGATCCACACTGAAACACTTGGTCTTCATCATGTTGCTCTGTTACTCTTTTGGGGATGCAAAATAACCCAAGCAGAAGCCTTGGTTCCCGTTTGGGATGGGAGAGGGAGATGGTGGGGCTGCCTGGGGAACTGAGCCCAGGCAGGAGTTTGTGATGGATGTTGAGCCTCAGGAACTTCTTACACACTTCGGAGAGCACCCGGCTGTGAGGGCTTGGCAGAGGGAGCTGGGGAGGGAGACTTGCCAGCTGGGATTTGGGGTGGATATGAGGCAGAGCAGAATGGGGATAGCACTCACCTAACCCTGTAAACTTGTTTGAATTCCTCAGCTGAGGAACTCCAGGATCTTGGCTATAACTGAGATGTTATACATGTCCTGGTTCCCTACGTGTAGGTGATAACTGCTCCTCCTGCCCCTCCCTGTGCTCCAGCATGGACAGGGGCACAGGGCATTTGCAGTTTATACTGGCATTTGCCCCTTAGCTGCTTATTTCTGGTTGCCTGTGAGAAAAGACAAGTAGTTTATGCAACACTGTGTGTGTATCGTGAGGGTTAGATTTTTAACATATTCAAAGAATTTGGAAAGTACAGACTCTCCAGGAGCAAAGAGATTCCTGGCTTTAATGCTTCTCACTGGGCTTGGTGATTTTATATAGCACTGAAGTTTCCAGCTCCTGCAGGGCTGGGTGGTTTGATAAAGTCTTGGGGGATCCCAGCAGGCAATGTTTTGTGTCTAGCTCTAGAGCATTAGCAAGGTGACAGTGCTGCTAAAAAGTTTGGGAAAAGCACCTTAGTGGAGCCAAAGTGACTCATTCCTGCTAGAAAAGCAGCAAATGTTTTTCTGGTATTTAAATAAAATGCAAAAATACTCATTTCCCAGCCTGATACTGAATTAAAGACTTAAAAGCGAGAGGAAAAAGCCCCACGTTTAGGCCTTCTAGAAAAACACTAGCAGTGCCAAATGATTCATACTGGGTATTTTACAACATGCTTTCAGGGGCAACACAGCACCATAAACAGGAACATTCCCAATTTCCCGAGATGAGAGGATTGGATTTCTTCTTGTGACTTGTATATTCTGTGTTTGCAGACCTAGAGACACTTAATTTGAGACAGTGTGTTTGGACAAGAGACTCAGATCACTTGGGGGCTGTGTAAAGGTTTGAAGTCGATCTCCAGGATTTGTTAGACCTTCAGGTTTGGATGGGGGATGAGGTGGAGAAGTGGGTCTTCAGACTTCACATTGCACCTCAGCTGAAGTGAGAATTCTTTAATTCCTGCAGTGTTGCTGCTTCTGCTTTACTGGTTACTGTGGTAATAACAACATTATTAGTATTTCCTTGGACACGTGGCTACTTTGCCATGTCCTCTATGCCACTTCCTACATCATTAAGTGTTTTATGCCTGTTTACCATCACCTTTGGTATTTTGAAGGTGCTGATTGCTTTGGTAGCTGGATGCAGTTCTGCCAAAAGCAGAAGCAGCTCAGTTCTCCCCTCCTTTAAACATTCACAGCATATTTGTGTGTGAATATTAGTGGTTAACGGTCTATGAGAGAAAGTTTCTTGGAAAGGAATATCTTGAGTTTAGATCAGCCAGCCTTGCCCAGTGATGAAAAGCTGTTCCTGTGCCGGGATCCTCCACTGGGACCTCTCTGCCACTGGATTTGCTCCAGCCTGGAGGATCCACCGAGCTGCTGGGAAGCTGCAGTGGTGTCCCTGTAGGAGGAGAGTCAGGCTTTAGGTCTTCAGATTCTGCTTGAAACAAGGAGTTGAATTTGGAAGCTTGTTGTGTTCTGTGCTGTATAAGCCCTGCTGAGATAAGGGAGGTTGAAATACTGGGAGGTGAGGCCCTGGCACAGGTTGCCCATGGAAGCTGTGGCTGCCCCTGGATCCCTGGAAGTGTCCAAGGCCAGGTTGGACGGGGCTTGGAGCAACCTGGGCTGATGGAAGGTGTCCCTGCCCATGGCAGGAGGTGGAATGAGATGTTCTTTAAGTCTCTTCAAACCCAACCATTGTGAGATTCTATGATTCTATGACGCCCAGGCTTGCTCCCCTTGTGGATATCCATGCTGCATTTTGCCTGCCAAGGGAACACTAGAGATCATCTTCCAAGGAAGGAAGAGCAGATCTGATGTGTAAATCAAGGTCAAGGGGTGCTGATGACTTTTTGGTGGCCACCTTTTGTCCTGCTAATTCAGGCAATCTGTGGTTAAGTCATCAGAAGGCTTGGAATTGGGTATTAATTGGTGTTAATTGGTTTAATAAGCTGAGCTGGCTGCAACCTGAGTGCTGTGGTAGTGCCCAGAAGGGAAGGGGGTGTCCATAGGTGGCATTCAGGTATTTTTATGGGTTATGACTGAACAAGTTTTACAACATTCAAGCTCCAGTCGTCTGCTTCCTTGCTTAATTTGGCAAAGGTCGCAGGAGAGCCGAGCGTGAGGTAAGGGGTGGTTTTGGCTCCATTCTGCTCAGTGACTGGCTTTAGTGTGGTCCAGCTCACCTGAGACACTGAGTTGGCACCAGGCCTCTGAGATAGTGGGGAGGACTCCTGCCTCCTTTTAAAGCCTTCATTCAGCATTAGTCTGAAAATGGGGATCAGGAAGGCAGGAAATGTGTTATTTCTAGGCAGGCTTCCCATCTTTGTGGACTCACGCGGCTGGTTCTGCCTTCCCCGTAGTGTTTGTGCTCTTGTGCCAAGGTTTTTGGAAGGTGAGTGCTAAAAAAGTCCTCGTGGCCCTGAGGGAGGAACTGGGATTGGAGTGATCTCTGTGAGGAATCACTGTCCTTTGCTGCCAGGACAGCGCTGTCCCTGCACTGCAGTTATTGACCTGTCTTGGTAGCTCCTTAAGGTAGGTCCTTTGGGAAACAGGGAGTGCTGTTGTCCGCATCTGAGTGCTGTGGCTTGGCTGTGTCCATGTCCCTGTGCCTGCCTGGACTGTTGGCACTGTCACCCTGCTCTGGGGCCATCTCAGAGCAGCCTTGACTGTGAGGTGTGAGAGGAGCTGGAGTGAAGCCGTTGAATTTCAGGGACAGGATCCAGAATTTGTCACACTTTGCTCCCATGAGCTGTGACTTGGCTCTCAGTGCCCTGCAAGGGAAGTCACTTATCTGGTGGCTTGGTAAACCCAGCGTTTTTCATGGTGGTCCCCAAGTGCCCCTATCACCACTGTTGGGTCCTTACAGATCATAGAATGGCTCAGGTTTGAAGGGACCTTAGGACTCATCTTATTCCACCCCCTGCCACAGGCAGGGACACCTTCCACTAGCCCAGGTTGCTCCAAGCCCCGTCCAACCTGGCCTTGGACACTTCCAGGGATCCAGGGGCAGACACAGCTTCTCTGGGCAACCTGTGCCAGGGCTTCACTACCCCACAGGGAAGGATTTTTCGTAATATCCCATTTAACCCTCCCCTCTGTCAGTGGGAAATCATTCCCCCTTGTCCTGGCCCCCCATGGCCTTGTCCAAAGTCCCTCTCCAGCTGTCTTGGAGCCCCTCTAGGCACTGGAAGGGGCTCTGAGGTCTTCCTGGAGCCTTCTCCAGGCTGAACTACCTCAACTCTCTCAGCATGAACAGTAATACTGTTACTATTCATATTTGTACCTAGTACTTTCCTTCTTCATAGCTGTCCCACCTCACTGCTTTCTGAGAAGATTAGTCCTTCTCATTGGGTTGGTCTTCTGGTTTTCTGCATTTTATTGTGGCCTCCTTTGAGGTACCAGGGTGTGAAACCATCACTTGTGGTGGAGTTTCCTTGGATGAAACTAGACTGCACTTCAGTAGTCCTCAGATGTCTAACTTCTTGCATAAGAGACTTTCTTTGAGAGATATTTTTAAAGACATCTCTGATAAAAATACCACAGGTGGGAGGGAGAACTCTTAGCACACTCACCTTCTCCAGTGTGATGGGGTTACGCCCTTTACTTTATATAGATCAAGAAAATAGGGAATTTGTAATTCTTTAGATAATGGAGGGTTGCTGAATAATGCTGTATAGACTCCTGTTAAACTTGGAGTCTTTTATAACATAAAATGTTATAAAGCCATGTCTAAAGCCTCTGTGGAACAGCCTCTCCCAGAACCTGTCGTTCCCAGCAGTGCTTCTCTCCGATAGTTGAGGAAAAGTAATGATTGCTGCTGTTTACTCAGTGTTCCAGGCAGTTCATTCCCAGCCTCAGTCCATGTACTCTGGCAGATCATCATGACTATAGAGGGAGGCATCACCCCTCTCCCACGAGGGTAAACAGACCCTGACTGGAGACCTCAAAGTGTTAACTCGCTGCCGCAGAAGGCCCAGGAGCAGCCGCTGGCTCTTTGGCCAAAAATCCGATTATTTTCCCTCCTTTGTGACTGCAGAAGCTGCTGGGCTGTGTTGGATTTGTTCAGTGCACATGGCAGAAAACTGCTGCTCTCATCCTGTGCAGTCCCCAGTGCCCACGGGGGCTCTTATCACTGGTGTGGGTGATGGGGCTGGTGCCAGCCTTGCTCCAGAAATGCTGATGCTTCCCTGAAAGAGTCGTCTTACCATGACCTGCTGAGTTGCTAAACGCTGCTGCAACTTCTTCCCCTGTGAAATTTTAACATAATCTTCCTTTTTGGGGGGGAATGGCTGAATGGAAGTTCGATGGGAAATGAATATTTAATGCTGCCAGAGGAGGTTCTTGATTGCGGTGGATCCTGGAGCTGGTAATGAATGTGCACTATCAGGGCTGGGGGATTTGGAGTATGAATTTCCCAGGGTCTAATCATCTCATAAGGCTGCTGAGTGTGACTCCTTCCCCAGTAATCTACTTAACTCAGCCATTTACCCCTCCTCTTGCCTTGCCAGGAGAATGAATCTCACAGGTTGTTTGCATGACAAGTAGCCCGGGATTGTCTGGGCCTTTGAGGAAGATGCTGGGAGTTAATTGGAGCAGCTTGAGGTGGTGGTTTCCCATGTTCAGTGGCAGGCTGGGTAAGGAGCAGAGCCGGGCTTTTCTGGGCAGCACCATTCTAGGCTGCACCATGTGTTTTGAGAGCTAAAATACTGAACAAAACCCCCATATTTTGCCTTCCAAAGGATGTTTTCCTCCACCAAAACTCATCTCGAGGGAAAATTATGTTTGGTAGCTCTAGGATTATTGGATTTGCAGATAGAAACTGCTGTGCTAATGGCAGCTACTGACTGATGACCGAAGCAGCTAAATGGGAGATGTTCTTGGCAGCTGGTCATACTAAAAGTCTCCCCTCAAAGCCATGAAAACCACAGTGAACAATTTTTAAATTAAAAAAAAAAGCTGCTAGCAAGCAAAAACTAATCACTGCACCCACATCTTCATTTTAAAAGAAGTTAAGGGTGGTCCATCAGAAGTGTTGGCTTTTAAATTTTATTAGGATCCGCTCCCACCAAACCTTGATTGTGCTACAAATAAAAGGATAAGCATCCCTTTATCTCTGTTTTTAATTTGCCTCCTCCTAAAGCCAAACATTGTGAAAAAAATTCCTGCTTGGAGATAGGCTCTGTGATACGTGGTCAGCTTGTGCCAGCTTGGATGGGAATAGAGGCAGAAGGAGAGGCTGTGTCGGGAGCGAAGGGATGGGAAGCTGTGGATAAACTGTACGGGGTTTATTTAAATTACTGTCGTATTCTATGGCTTGCTTGAAATCAAACCCTGCCAAGCATCCTACTGCAGTCCCAGTGGTTTGCACCTAGTATGCATTTCATTAACCATGTGCAGATGACTTTATTTCTGCTGTAATGCTGCGTGTGCAGCCGGGAACTTTTGAAGTGGTAGAGGCAGGAGTTGAGGAGACCTTAAAAACAGTAATTCTTTTACCATCACTTTAGAGCCTTTCACGCACAGCTGTGCCTGGTGACACTGCACAGGAGTCATGGTGTTGGTTTTCCCCTTGGTGGCTGGAGGTGGGATCATCTCAGAGAGCTGCTCAGGGCTGCCACAAAGGTGGGTGCAGATGTTGAGGTTCAGCTCCATCTTTTTAACATTAAACTGGCTTGGTTTTTCTGGTTTCCAGACTACTTTTGGTTTATTAGAATCAAAGAATGGTTTGGATTGGAAGAAACCATAAAGCTCATCCAGTTCCAGCCCCTGCCATGGACAGGGACACCTTCCACTAGCCCAGGTTGCTCCAAGCCCCATCCAACCTGGCCTTGGACACTTCCAGGGATGGGGTGTTTGTTGCTGCTGTTCTTGTGCTGGACAATTCATAAACTCCCAGCTGAACTCAGACCCCTGTTGGAGACTTCTGGTCTCCTTGGAAGCAGCTGTGAACCACAGGTGGGACGTCCCCACTGAGTTCTCCAGTCCTCTACACAGATTTCACAGATCCCCGGGGCTTTGCCTCCAGTTCCCGCTGGGAATGACTGCATCCTTGTGAGGTCAGTCTGACCGTGTGCCAGTCTGTCTGCAGGAGCAGGGAGGGCCTGCAGAGCCAAGGGGCCTCCCTCGCCTGGATGACTCCAGCTTTTGTTAACAGAGCACCAAGGAGGGACCTTAAAGCCAAGATAAACATGAGTAATAACTCACCTAAACTCTGTGTAAGCTGGGGGAAAATAAGAATGAAATCCGTGTTGCAATTCTAAAAGTGCAGGGAAAGGCATATTTGCTTCCTGACTCAGAAAGACGTAGTTGGCTCAGAAGTGTAATTTGAGCAGAATTGTATCACTTGGTTTGAGTTAATGTTTTGCAGACAACAGAGTCCTCAAAACAATGTAAAATCTGGAGGATAAACGGGGATCTTCCCAATTCAAAGCCGGAGCCCACGTGGACTCGGTGGAAGCTTTCATAGCCAGCGTTGCAGAGACAGACTTCCCTTCCTTTCCAGCCCATCTTTAGATCTGAGTTAAGGAGCTGGGGACTGGCAGTGCTTGAAGTGAGCAGAACCTCACAGGACTGGCTGATCCATGACATCCACAAACCCAGGACACCCGGGAGCAGAGCAGGATCTGCTGGCTGGCTCTGGCAAACTCTCTCTCCGTAGCTCTCCCAGCCTAGGAGCAGGGACCTGGGGAAGCCCAGGCGTGGAGGCCGATTCCAAAACGCTGCTGAATTCCCAAAGGACACCCAGGAGCTGTCCTGCTCTTTGTACCCCACCTCCTGTTGGGTGGCTGTGCCCCCGTGCCGGGTATTGTGGAGGGCTGTGTGCCGTGAGCGGGAGCAGCGCAAAGCACTGCCTTTATTCTGTCAGCTGAGTGACTGCGACTTTCTTAATTGTGGATTCTTTTAGTTAATTGGGAGTGTTTGGAAACGCCTTGCACCTCAGCAGGGTTCAGTCCTGCGGGGTGCCAAGTGCTTTGTTTCTCCTCCAGCAAAGCACTTCAGCGTGTCTTTAAGAACACTTTGCAGGCTGGAATAAGCTCATTGATTTCAGGGCACTGAAGGATTGAGCCAATACCAAATTTCTTCCAATGATCCCGACTCAAATAGTAACATCCAGGAAAGTGTTCCTTGAATGTTAATGCTACCTTAAATAGCCACAGCTCAGGCTCCACAACTTGAACCATCCAGAGAAACGGAACAAAGACTGAAACAGCGTGTTTGGGGGGAGGTTGCTCTGGGGAATAGAGGAAAATTCATGGTTAAAGGTGATTTTTCTCCCTTTTCCCTCTTCTATTTCCTTCCAGTTCTGTAGTAGCAGAGGTTCACTTTAACTGGTCATCTTCAGTGGGCTTTTAATAAATTAAGAGTAAACTGAAAGAGTTTGGAAAAGTATAGAATAAGCAAATACTCCAGAGAGCCTTTTAGTGGCAACATGATTAATAAGGGACACTCCTGGTAATACTATCAAAACAGAGCTATTGCAAAAGCATCTGGAGTGTCCTGTGTTTGGGAAGGAGCAGGATTCAGACAAATGATCCAGGGAGATTTATGTGCCTCTTTGCTGTGAGGGTTTCTTCTCCCCCTGGAAGTGTGAGAGGAACAAGCTCTGTAGATTCAACCGTGGGATTGAACTTCAGGAAAAAAAATTATTTAGTAAATCAGGCAACTTCTTTTGGCTCCCAAGTATTTTTATCCTGGTTGTTTGTTTGATAACAGGCTCCATTCCTTACACAGACCTTTTTTCCATAACTTCATATATTTATCCTTTTTTCTCTGTGACAACCCCCACACGTATCTAGGAATAACCTTAAGGAGCTGAAAAAGGGAAATGCTCTCCAACAGGAGAATATGATGCAAAATACAGAATCACAGAATGGTTTGGGTTGAAAGGGACCTTAAAGCCCATCTCATTTTACCCCCTGCCATGGGCAGGGACACCTTCCACTAGCCCAGGTTGCTCCAAGCCCCATCCAACCTGGCCTTGGACACTTCCAGGGATGAGGCAGCCACAGCTTCTCTGGGTAAGCGAGAAGATGGGTTTTCCAAAACATCCTGCCTTCTGCAGGTTCTCCCAGTGCTCTCCTGGTTTTTGCTGTGACGAGCAGGAGTCCCCTCTGGTAGGTCAGTGTGTGGAGCTGGTGCCTGTGGCAGTGACACAGTGGTGTCACCTGCTCGGCCCTGCTCGTGTCACCCAGGCTGGTTGTTCCCCAGCACTTTCTTCTCAGAGCAATTATTTCTTTATTTCCTTTGAAGATATTTACTGTGCAGCTGCTGTGGCAGCTTGTAGCTGTCATGTGGGGAGGCAAAAGCAGAGACCTGGAGTTAAAAACTTATAAACTTCTCAGGTTTTAGGAAGGTTCTGAGATGAAATGATACTGTGGTTTTTCCCTCCTCCTTTCTCTCTTTTAAACACAAAATGAGAGGGGACCTCTTGTACTGCACATGCATAAATTGTACAGGTTTGGCTCTGCTCAAGTCAGAAATTAGGAAATAAAAGAAAATCAAATAGCCATCCTGACACATGAGACAATGCAGTCGTCCAAAACCAAAATAGTTTTGTGTAGTACACCAGCATATAGGAGTCAGAGATCTGTGTGTGGGCTTTGAGAGATGCCTTGCCTTCTTTTTTTGGAGAAGAAACTTCTGTTAACATCTAAATGATGTCAAGAATTCAGCAAGGATTGAATTCCCTACTTCATCAGCATGAAATTTTCGCATTGCTACTGAACTCTTGTTATTTTATCAGCCTCCCGCTCTTCAGACTCCATTTTCCAAAAACTTTTAAAGTGATTATGCAAGTCAAACCTAATTTCTTATCACAGTTCTTGTATTTATTGGCTCAGTTGTTTGCGAGGGATTGTTTCACCCACCCTGTTTCCTTTGGCATTTTTAGGAGGTTCTTATAGTTGTTAGCAGCTGTAAATGGTATTAATAAGGAGTATTTGGTTGCTGCTTTCTGCAGTTTTGTGTGCTGATTAGGCTGCATTGCCAAAGGTTGAGCAAGTTTCTAAAAGAAGAATTGTTCTTTGAATTGTGAAAATATAATTCTCAACAAAATAACAGCTGTGTCTGTGTCGAGAATTTTACGTGCAGGCTGATAACACCTCTGCAGAAACTGCGGTGGAACACACAGTTTGTCCGAAGTGGTATTGACTTTAAAGGCAATGGGGTTTCACATAAAAGTTTCAAGAGCCAGATGGGAAGATGCCAAGGTTTTTCTCCTTTCCTCAGTGTTACGTTTTGAGGTGAGAAACACTTGCCCACTTCAGTGTTACCTTTTTGAGTTGTCCATGCTGTGCTTCCCAAAGCAGCACTGGGGGTTAGTACATACCTTTGTGGGAGTAGCACGGCCTGTTTGTGACAATAGGCACATCTCCTGGGTTGGTTTCGTCCAGGAGAATCCAGAGTGTGTGCTCTCTGAACAGTTCTGTGTCCTTAAAGGTTTTCAAGGATCAAGTTGGCAAAGCCCTGAGGAACCTGGTCTCAGTTTGGTCTTAGAACCATAAAATATCTCAAGTTGGAAGGGATCCATAAGGACCATGGAGCCCAGGTCCCTAAGCTGACCTTTCTTGGAGCAGTGAGTTGCACAGGAACCTGCCGTGATCCCTTTCCACACGATGGTTTTATGATTGATGACTCCATTGTCTTCCTTCGGAGCATGTCCTTGTTGTGGTCACCAAACCTTGCAGTTGAATACTAGATTCACCCAGATCAGATTCATGGAATGAGTCAGCTGAACAGAAGTGCAGTTTCCTTATGCAGACTGTCCTGTTTGAGACCAGCTGCAGGTGGGGAAGGGCTCAGTGATTTACCCGAAACGGGAAGCTGGTGCCAAGCAAAGCCTGTTGCTGCCTGTATCCCATGGAGCAGGGAGTTCACGAGCAGGAAGCAGGTGATGGGACTGTCCAGCCACAACAGCCACTTCCCTCTGAGACTTCAAAAGTAGGGAAATAAGCATGTCCCACCTGTATCAGACTTGTGTTCAGGTGAGCGCTACAGTTTATATTTCATCCTGTACGTGGGGCAGCAGCCTGTGGCTACTGAGCTGCGTGGAGGGTGTGGAGGGACTCGAGGGCTGGAACAGAGTTAGATGTGACCAGCAGATTTGCTCAGTGAGGTCAGATTTCCCAGCAGAGTCCCTTAATGTGGGAAGAAGGAATTGTGCCGAGGCCGACACTGCTGGGTTGGCTCAGGAGCCACGTGGTCACCTTGTCCAGCTGAACTTCTAAACAGACAGACGAGTCCTGGGGAACTCTCCTCATCGTCCACTGCTGAGGCTCTGAGTTACTCCCTTCTGGCTCTTGGCTACATGAAGACTTTGATGTTGAAAGCTGAGGAGGGCTGGGTGCACCCTGGTCTTAGTTCTTGAACGCGGTTGCTCAACCGCTGTTACTGGAGAAGCTCCTGGACTCAGCCAGGACATTAATCCTGGCTCGTGCAGTAGCCTCCTCATGGTGTACCTGGAATTCTCTCTTTGAGCTATTCTCCAAGGTCTGCAGCAGATGGAGAGAGACAAAACGAGCGGAGCAGTGGGGAGAACAGTTCAGACTTCGGGCCCGTGCAGACTGGAAAAACAAAAGGAGTATTAGATGTGTGTAAGCAGTTCAGACGTGGTATGTCATTAATCTTCATCTGTGGTTTTTAAAATCAGCAACAGCCAGAGTATCCCAGATTTGAAGCCCGTGTTTGTTCAAATGTAGTGGATGTGCAGACAATTTTTTCTGAACTTCACCCCACCAAGGTGGGTTTATGTCAAGTGGATTGACTGGAGCAGCACTGCACAGTGTGGCTCTAACCATCACAACAGCCCTGTTTTACAGGATCAGCCCAGGGGTTTCATGTTTAAAGTTGTCAGTCATTTAATTCTTGACTGTTTTGTACCCATTCTTAATTTCTAAAAAGGGGGAAAAAAAAAAAAATCAGTGCTGCTTTTGAGCTGGAGTTTCTCATACTTAAGTCTGTGTAAAGATGATTTATGGTGCTAGTAGGGGCTCCACTGGAAATGCAAGATGTATTATGAAGTGGATTGAATGGCCCATGCTGAAATGTTTATTGCTGTCTTCAAAATAGAATACATCAGGGTTGATGATGCCTGTCCAGGAAAGAGAGAGAGTGGAGTGGGGCTAGTGGGGTATTTTTAGTATTCCAATAAAAGACAAGGCTTTTAAAGGAAATCACTTATTGCCATTTTGCAATCAAGAATGCAGGAGTGTTCCAGGGACTGCAAGAAATATGCGTCAAGAATGTCGGAGCCATAAGGAACTAATCATTAAATATTCTCCCGTTTCCACCCCCGGTCCTTGGGCTGAGGAAGCCATTTAGGAGCTTTGCAATTTGTATGTAAATCTCAACCCTCCTGACCACGCGGTCAAGCATCCAAGGGACTTAGGAGCCAGCAGCCCATTTTCAAAAGTTCTTACAATTCCTGTGCAAGCAGGGCACTTTTTAAAATAGGAGACACATGGACCAGACTTCAAGAACACTTAATCTGACCTTAAATGACTTGATATGAACACTATATGATCCTTTTTCTGCTGTAACCTTTTCTCGTTGATCAGTGCCTTGCTGGTGAAGCTCTTGTGACTTCAGATAGATCAGTAAAACTGTGGTTTTGTTGTTACAGCTCATTCCGCTCATTTGACTGAGCTGTGATTATTTTAATTTCTTTTTCTTTTTCACATGTAAGTTTACTTGATGCTTTAAACATTTTGGAAGCGTTTTGGCACTGTAATATATCCATCTAACTAGGGAGGGAGCAATCCCAGCATTTGTTTGAATGAAAAAACAAAAGATAATACTTTCTCGAGTGATTTAAGAGCCTAATGGGACAATTTAGTGATGCATCTAAGCAGAGCTGGTGGCTGCCTGCTCCCTCTCCCCATGTTCCCACCTTTTTCCTTGTGCTGGCACTGGTATCCTGGTGAGGCAGTTCAGGGAGCTATAATGATAGAAAACTGACCCTACCAAAAACAAAGGCCGGGGTGTTGAGCTGGTGGCAGATGGACGTGGGCAGATGTCCCCTTCTGCACCAGGCCAGCAGAGCTGGCCTTTCATTTTACTGTTTATTTTCCCCCGTTTGTTTTTACTGGAGAAAGTAGTGGAGGAGCACCAGTTCCCTGCTGAGATCATCTGTCACGGCTTCTGCCTCGTCCCAGCTTGCTGCAGGTACCGGTGCCGGGGTGACCCTTTCTTTCAGGAAAACCCTTTTGAGTTTGCCAGCTGGGCTGAGCTGCTGCAGGGGCTGGGGAGAGAAGCTGAGCTGGAGAAGATCCATGGGTGCACGGATTGAGGAGGAACACCAGCCACCAGGGCCGTCCCTGGGATTTAACTCACCTGGGCCCCAGGTTGGTGTCTCTCCTTGCAGCCAGGGCTGGTAAATCTCCAGTGATAAGTCTCTTCAGTGACCTGTGGTTTGTGCTGCTGAAGGACCATCTGATGGTTGTAACTGCTGGATTTTCTTAGGTCATTATCTTCTTGCCAGGAGAGCTTCCCCTGGCTGTCCTTCACACCCTGAGCTCTCCCCACCACAGCTGTGGTCTGTGCCAAACACTTCTGCTCCTCATTCCTTGTGGCATGGGGGGGAATCTGCTGGGGAGCCTGGGAATGAGGATGTCCCACTTAAACCTGTGCTTTCTCACCCTTACCTGCTGGTTTTTGCTGAGCTTTGTTCCAGAACAAAAGGGTTCAGGGGACACCTGTGTCTTGGTTGGGTTCCCTTCGGTGAACCTCATCTGAAAGAAGGGATTTGTAGATCCTCTGTGATCTTGTTTGAGCTGGTTTGTGCCTTTTCTTCTGGGAAACCTTCAGTACACACTGAGGTTTGTGAAACTTCCACAAGTTCCGTTCCAAGTTGTAGCACAGTTGCTCAGAAATGCAGCACATTGCTTGACTGATCCTGTTTCTTGGCATCCTTTTTGTAAAGGAAAGGATGCTCGAGAGTTTGGAGAAGGGAAAACTGGAAAGCGTGTGCTCTTATTTAATTAAAAACAAAACAAAACAAAAAAGCCACTTGCAAAAAAAAATCCAGTAACCACGTCCGCCGATGACCTTTGGGGTTGGAAACAGTTTGATAATAGTGTGGGGACGAGCAAGGAAAGTCTATGAAGTCACTCTAGAAGAACAAAAGGAAAAACCATGAGAATGTTTCCAGTTTGGGGCTTGTTGGGAGCTGGGTGATCTGCACAGCTCCGGATCTGCTGCCCCAGCTCAGCCCTCAGAACAGGGCAGCACGCAGAGATGGGTTGGGATGGTCAGTTTTGGGTTGATGTTGGGGTTTTTGGGGTGGGGAATCCCTTGGGTAAGCTGTTGCCTCTTACACCTGCCCTTTGTGCAGTGGTGTGTCCAGGAAATTATTCTGGAGTGTCTTTGCAGAAAGGTGTCATTCAGGTGTGTGTGTGAGTTGCTTTGAAGTTGGTTCAGTAATTCAGTCTCAGAGGTACCTGAACCATTTCTCCAGCGTTGTCCTCTCTGAACTACCTTCTGCTATTTAAAGGAGATACAAATTTAGCTCAAAGTGTTCCCTTTCCCACAGACTCCTCTGAAAGTTAGAACTTGTGACAGTTTAGTTCTTGCTGTGCTCTTGCCTTGTCTTCAGATCCAAACAAATGTCTTGCCTGTCTCTGAGCCTCACTTCTAGTGGCTCAGAAGGTAGAATTATTTCTATTTCTTAACTTCCGTAGGAAATCTTTCTGCCTTTGAACTGCCTTTCCTCTCGTCTGGTTCTCAGGGCAGTGCAAGAGATTAAGGAATTGTTTAATAGATATACAGGCAAATGTGTATTTGTGTGGCACCTTATACCTTCCAACCACAGCCAAAGGCAGGAGATGACCTTCACAGAGAGCAGGCTGAGCACCAGAGATGGTGAATCGTGGTTGAAGGCTGTGACCAAATCCCTGTGAGCTGTTGGTGAGGTTGGGTTTGTGTGTCGCTTTCTGAAGGAATATGGGATTTCTGGGCAGTTGTGCTTGGAAGCAGTTCAATGCACTGTCTGGCATGCGTTTGTGATTTGAAAAAATAGATTAAAAAAGAAGCAAATCGAAATATAACAATAATGGATTAAGAGAAACACTTATCTCACTTCCCTTCCTTCAGCCGGGCTGCACATGTGGTTTGGGACCCAAAGTTTGGGATTATTCGATTGCTGAAGTAATAAATGTTTTGGATGTAAACTCACTCCATGCTGCTTCTGGGGCCGAACCTGACTTTTGTTTTCTGATAGTGGTGGTTTTCATCTCTCTGTGATTGAGCCACACTTTGTTTGCCAACAGGCCCTGCTGTCAGGAGTCTGAGGTATCTCCGTGCCGTGATCAAAGGCTCATCTGTGTGCCCCAGAGGGAATTGTATCTCCAACCTGATATGACAAAACCCCACAAAAATGCAATTTTTAATGTGTAAAATAATGTTGACTGAGGAGTTAATGTGTATAAACAAAGTCTGTACCTTTCCCTCAGATAAATCATTTCTTCAGGTTAATCTGGCATTGCATAAACAGCTCCAAATGTGGAATAACTCATAGACTAGGAGTTTTTTCATCTTACATAGGAATGACCTGGGTTTTTCTTTCTTCCAAATAAGGAATTAATAATGCAATAGTTGTTGTTTCCAACGAGCTCAGCTTTTTTGAAAAGTGTCTTTTTTTTTTTTTTTCCCCCCCTCCTCTAGACCCAATGAAACACATGAACATTTGGAGCCTTTAATAACCGTTCGCAGAGCCTGCTCTTGATTTCTTTGAGAGCTGCCAATGATTTTGATGTCAGGGTTGAGAGGTACAATTGTAGTGTTAAATTTCTCAAGTCAGACCAGTTGAAAAGGAAGGTCAAAAGCAATAAGGTCCAGGTTCCTCTGGGCGGGCGGGGGCGTCGGATAACGTGCGATCCCAGCGCTTTACCCGGACCTGTCGCCCAAGAAAACGTTTGGCTGTCACAAAACTAATAAAGAACAAGCCTCCAGAGAGATGGTTTCAATGATGCAGGTGTAGGAATCGGGGGTGGGTGTGGGGGTGGTATTTACATACAAGCCAGCTTAATAGCGTGGGATTTGTGCTAAAGTGGTTCTTAATGCAATACAAATTGAATACCCGGCTCGCTTGGAACGGGGAAAAAGTTAGAAGGAAAGAGGGTTTTTTTATAGCTTTTGGGGGAGAAAGTGTTTGGCTCTTTTTTAGGGAACATAAAGGACAGCAAGATGGATTTCTTGGGGCACTTGCCATGTGAAACTAGTGCTTTAGGTATGTGTGGTGGGTTCGGAGCCAGCGGCCAAGCGGGTTCTTTGCTGCTGTGAAAATCAGGGTTTTGAGCACATTTGGGCAGGGTTTCTGCCATATATCTGGCAACACAGACTTAAAATTAACTTACTGAAAAAGCAGATAAAATTTGGATTTTTTTAGAAAACTGTGATATTAAATAGAACTCCTCGAGGAAAGCAGCCATGGCTCTACAGCCCCTTGTTGAAGCTACCATCCTTCCCCTGCTTCTCTCCTACCCTATAAAACAACTATTATGTGTTTATAAGTTAGTGCTCCGTGTCACTTGTAAAAGAAGACTAGTTCATAAACTTCTGGATAGACAGTACTGTGGGAATATGACTTACTTGGCATAAACCAAGCTGCTTTTTCCAGATAATGTAATGCTGCACCAGGCTCTTTAAAGTCATAGCATGCTATTTATTATTATTTTATAATCTATAAAAGACACCAGTGCTGAACCTTTAGAGTTATTGAGAATAACACTATACTCAAATCAGCAGAAAAGCTCAGGAAAACTCCGAGGACAAGTCCTGTTCCCAAAAATATTCCCCAGCAAGGTGCTGGGGGTGCTCAGGGCTTGTTGCTGGGCTGCTTTCCCTGTGCCTCCTCTCTGCAAACACCGAGAGCCAGGGGATGGCCCAAAGGCACATCCCATTTTTGGGGTGGGATTTGCCAGCTGCAAGTTAGACATTGTTGGAATGGACTTGGATGTACCCTTTCAGCTTCTGAAGTCAGGGCAGAGGACTTGGCCACACACACACAGGCACATACCTTTTTTTTTTTTAATGGGCTGAAATCAATGTTTACTTCAATGCCCAGGGACCAGCCAACGTGTGGCTGTGTTTGCTCTCTGGATATCCTCAATATTCAGCAAGAGCACCAAGCCCACAGGTCCATACAGCTCACCCAAAGGACAGCCCCTTCCCGAGGCTCCGGGTTTCCATCTGAGGTGGGTTTGGGTATGGCAGATGGGGATCACATTGGTCACGTCTGTGGCCAAAAAAGAGTTGGTGCTCCCCATTGGGAGGGGCTGCCCTGCTGCCCCAGCAATCTGCTTCCAGGCTGGGAGAGAAGCCGTGGCTGTGCCCCCCATGGAGAGGAGACATCACCCCTCAGCATATGCTCCATTTACTTCCCCTATTTATAAAGACCATCCAAGGCTCTGTGCACTAATTATAGCAGCAGGGACTGGAAGAGATTTCCTTGCTCATGGAGTCCAGACCTCAGCTCTCACAGACAGACTCCCTCTGCACTTGCTTCCATAGATCCTTGGGATGTGCTTTGGAAGCATTTAGGATGTTCTCCCTAGTGACTGGGTATTTCCAGAGGCAGCCCAAGCCGGGCTGATGCTCAGAGCAGTGGGTGAGCACCTTGCTGTGATATCTTGTGCCATTACTGGCAGGTTTGGGGTTGAACAGAGTAGTTGCACCTGTTTTCCCGCTGGAAGGTGCCTCCAAGGCAGATGGACAGCTCAGTGTTGACGCTGGAGACCTTTAATGTGACCTGTGGAGGCCTGGGTGCATCTCCCTGCTCCCTTCGCATCCCTGCCTGAGCTGGGTGGGGGCACTGGTTGGTGATGACCAAGCAGTCATGGAGCATGTTGGTGGTGGGATGCTGGGCAGCCACCTGGAGCACAGCAGGCACCCAATCCCTGTGCCAGGACTGGTGGGAGACTGAAGGAGAAGAGCTGAAGTGCTGCTGACATTGGGGGTGCCGTTAAACAAGGGTCTCCTCAATCCCTGGAATGCACCTTGCTGGTGTGTGTTTATAAAAATGAAACCAGGATCTCATTTCTGGAGCAGGGAGAGGCCAGGGGGAGGAGGAAGGTGCAGTGTCTCCTCTGCAGGGACTGCCCAGGGTGATGTGATGTTGGACACCTTGTGGAGTGCCCTGGCTGATAACACGTGAAATCTCAGTGGCCACAGAGCGACTTTGGTGGTAAATCAACAGTCTGATAGAAGGAGACCAGAAATCTTTTGACACTTATTCAAGAGGGACTTGTCAAAACACGATGGATTTATGACCAAGTTCCTGCCTGCCTGTTCAAAGGCACTTGAACCCCTGCCAGATCCTGAACGCGCTCGAATTCCCAGGAGTTACATTCAGAACAATAAGGGGATATTTCACGGTAAATATTGCCTTGTCAGAGCACTGGCACGAGCACCCAGTTGACAAGCAACAGTTTGGCTGCTCTGTGTGGGTGCTGCGAGTCTCGTCCCTCCATCGGCGGCTCTGCTTGTGAGCAAACATCCCACCTTCCTTAGCTTAGAAATTAAAGAGGCTGAGGAAAACTGTGGATTGTAGAGCCTCAGTCCCTCCATCCCAGCAGTCGGCAGAAGCTGCCTCCATCCCAGCAGTCAGCAGGAGGAACAGGAAAGTCTCATGGATGAATCACAAACACAAGAGCGGCTGCTGGCTGACGGGAGGGATCCGCTCTTCCCTGAGGAAACCACTTCATCAGAGTTACTTGTGATTCAGAACAGTTACTGCTGGCAAATGGGCTTGTTTGGGACATGCCACCCTGTGCTTCCATGAGGTTACAAACCAGAAATGTTTGTTACTCTCTGTGCTCTCGCAGCTCTGCGGCACACCCGGGATTTCGGCAGCAACACCAACACGTGTGCTGTGCCTGTAGTGTGGGCTCCATCCCAGAGGACAGGGATGCTCCCCAGGGCAGGGGTGTGCTGTGTCCAGTTGTACAGGGTGCTCAGTTTGGTGTGGCTCTGAGCCACGTCTGGGATCTCTGCGATGGGAAAACAGCAAAGGCTGGGATAAAGAGAGGGAAATAAAACGATTTTTTGGACTTGTCATCTCTGTGACTGATGTCTGTCATCGCTGAGGGTGGCAGTGCTCCAGGGATCAGAGTCTAAGGGGGGTGTGAGTAAGAAAACCGAATGAGAACTTTTACACCCTGGAGTAGGGCCCGACTGGGCAGGGGTGGCTACTGCCAGGCTGAGTAGGCACAAGGGAACAAGAGTCCTCAGCCAACCTGTACTGACATGATCATTAACCCCCTGGACATTGGGGTGTAACTGGGGGTGCAGATTCCTCTCCTGGATGCCCCTTCAGGTGGATTTGGACCTGGAGGAATTGTTTGCATTTCTGTGTGAACCTCAGATTGGAAAGCTGTTTGTATAGGAGTAAATCAGGAACCCCAAACCAGTGACCCTCAGAGCTGATAAATCCTGGGGAGAGGGAATAGCCTGGGCACTTGGATTGCCCCAGGTGACCCCGGGAAGATGGGGTGTGGTGTGAACCCCAGGTCCTCTGCTCTCAGGGCTGGACAGAGCAGGAGAGACAAACTAAAGAGAGATCTTAACCTAGGGATTAATTACATGTATTTTAACCTTTTCTTTCCATCTTACATCTGAAAATTTGATGTTAACTGTTTCTGGAAAAGGTTTGGTGGGGTTTGAAGTATCAACCTCCCCTGAGCCCTGGGACTAGGGGATCGGGATTGGGGGGGATGAGCAGAGGTGTAGCTGATCTCAGAAGCAGCAGTAACCCGAGTGCAACATGAGTGCTGGTGCTCCCAGGAATGGTGGGGAGATCCCCATCCTGCCATCCTGCCATGCTCTGGAACTTGGGGTAAGCTGGGAACATGTTCTCTGCATTTCTGCTCTGCTCCTCCGAGCTGGATCAGCAGCTGGAACAGCAGCTGAAACACTGAGCCTTTAGCAGAGGGAGCTTGGAGAGTGGCATTTTCTCCTGCCTGCCTTCATTATTTGCTCTGTAACTGCTCATAGATTTCTGCTTTCACTTCCCACCTTTCCCTGAGAGATGCAGTTTGGATTTGTATTCCTGTCACTTTTGTGCAAGAATCTTTTCTTTGTTCTTCTCCAACTCCTGTTGACTCTGTTAGTGGCTTTGATTCCTGAACTTCTCTTTGAGGGCTTCTTGTCAAGGGGAAATATTTATATTTCACAAGACTTGAGCAAGGAAAAAAAAAAAAGGCAAAGCAGGCAGGGAATCCAGAATGCAGAATTCCTGTCAGATCCTATCCATAGCTTTTGTCAGGAAAGCATGTGAAACACCCAGGTTTAAAACCTTCAGATCCTTTTAATCTGTTATTCTTTAGTACGAAGGGCGGGGGGAAATGTGTGTAACATCTGGTCTCTATCATGCAAGAGGTGCTTTGAAATTTGTGTGCTCTTGGCAATTTCTGTTGTCCTGTTCTCAGTGTGTGGATCACTCGGATCAGATCCATGGTCACTGATGGAGGGGCACCAACACAGGCTGGCTCTGCTGCTCACGTGGGATAAGGACTTGACCACTGCTTTTTGGCTCCAGGTTTTTCATACCAGTCTCTTTCCAGGAATAAAGTCAGGATTATTTCATTTTGCTGTCCTGCTCTTACTGCCCTGAAGGTCCCCTGAAATTTTGGGTTCCTTTGGCATTGCCCATTAGCAACACTTTATTAGTGCCCCACCTTCCCCTCTTCCTGCTGGGGAATAATTCAGGGTTTATGTGCAGTTTTTCTTGGTAGTTGTCAAAGAATAATTACACCCCATTAACTCCACTTTGTATCATTACTAATTCACACCTATAGACTATTTTCCAAGCAACTGATCTCAGTTGTCTCTTAATTGCTCAAGTCCATAAACTCTGTTACGCTGAAACTGTGTGAAGGATTTGCACCCTCTAAAACTTTTCCCTCCAGTGCAAAACATAACAGAGAATTGGAATGTGGCAGCTTTATCAGATCTTATTTCTTCCCCATTTAAGCAAATTACTTGCTTCTGGCTCTCTTGAAAACTGCAAAATGTATATTAAGGTGTATAAAATATGAGACTAGAAAGATAGTAAAAGGCTGAGAAAGAAGAGGCTGTTGATTCTGGAGAAGAGAAGGCTCTGGGGAGACCTCAGAGCCCCTTCCAGTGCTTACAGGGGCTCCAAGAGAGCTGGAGAAGGACTTGGGACAAGGGCCTGGAGGGACAGGGCAAGGGGAATGGTTTTAAGCTGAAGGAGGGTTGATTTAGATAAGATACAGGGAAGAAATTGTTCCCTGTGAGGGTGGGGGGGCCCTGGCACAGGTTGCCCGGAGAAGCTGTGGCTGCCCCATCCCTGGAAGTGTCCAAGGCCAGGTTGGACGGGGCTTGGAGCAACCTGGGCTGGTGGAAGGTGTCCCTGCCCATGGCAGGGGGTGGGACTGGATGGGCTTTAATGTCTCTCCCAACCAAAACTGTTCTGTGATTCTGTGATTCCATAGATGGTGTTGCCAGTAATCAGTTTAATAAGCAGTTCCTTCCAGGTGTCCTCTAAACAGAATCACCCCAAACCATCCTGCCCACAGGATGCAGTCCCTGCATCCTGCCCCTCCTGAGCCAAAGAGCTTGTCCCCACTGCAGTGCCAAGTCCTGCCACATCCTTGGGCATCCCAGCTGGAGCACGTGGAGTTGCTGCCTTCTCTGCCAACAGCTGTTCCTGCAAGGAAAAGGCTCAATATCCAAAACCTGCAGGAACCAATGCAGGGAAGCGCAGCCTAAGCTCAGATAACAAATGGTTTCAACTGAGCGTGAAAGAAAAAAAAATACTGTTGGTGGCAACTCTTTTTTCCCTGGAAAAAATAATCCTGGACCCCTGGCAGAGAAACAGTTTCTGCACAGAAAACATGACACTATTTACAAAAAGCAATGTCTAATATCCTTTTCCAGCTTGGAAAGAGGGGTTTATTTTAATACATCCTTTTTTAATTGCCATGAGCTGGACTTGTAAATACTGTGAGTGGTTGAGTAATAGTCATGTGTGAGCAGACCAAAGGAAGGGACAGGTTTTCCGCTCTTGGAAGCATTCCCACAGCTAGGACAGGGAGACAGCACGGAGCAGATACTAAACACAAATAAAAGCCTCTTAATTGAAAGATCATTTAAGCCCAGGGGGCACCCCTGTGTGTGTGATGCCAGTGCCCAGCACAGTGGTCCAGCCAGGCAAGGAGTTTGTGTGTTGGGGGTGTTTTGGGAGGTGATGGGGGGGACTGGAGGGATCCAGGCCATTCTCACTGAAACATTTCTTCATTTCCTCTAAAAAACGGGATAGAAAGGGGAGAGGTTCCCTAAGAAAGAGGGAGCAAAGAAGGAAGGTGATTCTGCCCCTCTACCCCCTCAGGTGAGACCCCCCCTGCAGAGCTGCCTCCAGCCCTGGGAACAGCACCCCAAGGACATGGAGCTGCTGGAGAGAGTCCAGAGGAGGCACCAAGATGATCAGAGGGATGGAGCAGCTCTGCTGGGAGGGAAGGGGAGAGAATTGGGATTGTTCAGCCTGGAGAAGAGAAGCTTTGGGGTGACCTCATTGTGGCCTTTCAGTACATGAAGAGAGCTGTCAAGGAAGACAGAGAGAGACTATTTACAAGGGCCTGGAGTGGCAGGGCAAGGGGGAATGGCTTCAGACTGACTGACAGAAGGTTTAGATTGGGTATTAGAAGTAAATTCTTCCCTGTGAGGGTGGGGAGGCCCTGGCACAGGTTGCCCAGAGAAGCTGTGTCTGCCCCATCCCTGGAAGTGTCCAAGGCCAGGTTGGACGGGGCTTGGAGCAACCTGGGACAGTGGAAGGTGTCCCTGCCCATGGCACGGGGCTGGAATGAGATGGGCTTTGAGGTCCCTTCCAACCCAAACCCCTCTGTGATTCTATGAAGTGATTTCCTCTAGCAGGTTCCCACAGCCGTGTCACCTTGTCGCTGTCGTCCAGTCGTGAGGGAGAGAAAATCTGCTGTGCTGGGTTTCTGGATCAGTCTTTAAAATGATCCATAACTCATGTTTTTTAACACTGTCCTTCAGAGCAGCTGGTGTGCCTGAACTGAAAAGTAGTTGTGAAGTTTTGTAAGATCACATTCATTGAAGTCTGGTGGGTTTTGGGGCAGGATGGGGCACAGGGAGCCACAGTCTGCACAGTGGGGCAGAGCAACTGTTGGACTCCCCCCAGTGCTGGATGATCCACATTTTCCCAAGTCAGGCACATGCCTGAAAGCCTGTTTTTTTTTCTCTGCACAGAGTTTTGTCTGAAAGCAGGAGAAGTTTGTGTTGGAAACGATTTCCTGATGCAATTTGGATTTCCTTCCGAATAATCTTTTATCCCAGTGGGATGGTACAGAGGGATTCTAGAAAAGCTTAACTGGCCTCACCATGAGTTAAACACATCCCTTAGTCTTTGCATGGCAGATGTTCAGGTAGGAAAATACCCTGCAGGGACTGTTAGAAAATATTTGAAGGGTCAGGAGGAGAAAGACCCTCTCTGCCAAGGGGTTGAGTCCATGCCTCTGTCCCTGTTGCTGGTGTGCAGGGATCTGTGGGGGATGAGCAGAGGGAATCAGTCTCAGCTGGGAGGAGGAGCAGGACTCAGAGGAAGAATTTAATTGCAGGAAACCATTTATAAATGCTGAAGGCACAACCTTAACATTGTTCCATCTCTTGCAGGAATGCTGGTGGTGATCGTGCTGCTGCTCATCGCCATCGTCGTCGTCGCTGTCTGGCCGATTAACTAACACAGATCCAGGGCTGGTGGGAGCAGCTGCTCCACACCGAGCACAGGGACTCCAGAGAACAGACTGACTGTGTGCAGAGACCTTCTGTGTTGGAAATAAACTCAGCAGTACCAGACTGAAGCCGTGTCCGCCAGACATCCGCTCTCCTTCGGTGTGCAGCTGAGGAGAGCTGTGTGATTTGGAGGATTTCAATGGGAAAAGGGCTCTCTTCCCACCTTCCTCTGGCACTCAGGCAGTTGCAGCTGTATAGTGGATACATGTCTCCTGCGTCTGTGTCTGAGGATGTGCTGGTGCCACCTGCCCACCTGCCACCGCTTCTGCTGAGCTCGGTCATCCCGAGGGCTTTAAAATACTGAAATACAGGAGTGGTTTGGAGTACAGGGACGTTCCTCTGCTTCCTGATACCTTCCTGCAGAATGAAAATGCTTAATATTTTTCAAGGAACAGTCCTGGGGAATGGCTGCACCTGGTTTCTCATGGGGTGGGATGTGAGAGCACACAGAGCCCTTTGGGAGGCGCAGGACCCCCATGGGCTGCCCGGAATCGCTGCTGAGTCAGACCACAGTTATTGGGGAGTTACTCATCTCCACACAGAGAAATGTGAACAGCAGCAGGACTTACACCAGGCATGTGAGGGTGGAGAGCCTTGCCTTGGTGTCCTCCCCACAGGCTCTGCCAGGCTGACCACGGGAGATGTACCATCATTAACGTCCTGATCTCGGTGATCGAGCTCTGCCTCTTCCTTTATAACTTCTCACACGCTGTTAAAACTAAGAGGAAGGATCACCTGTCTCAAAACTAATGAAAAAGAAGTACTGAATGTTTGCTTCTGGCCAAGAAAATAATTATTTTGTTACACATGTCAGTTTGATTTCAGCATTAATAGAGCAAGCAATAAATACTGAATAAAAGCCGATCCATTTATATACAATTTATCTGCCTGGGGTTTTATTGTTTCCTACCATCTCGTGCTGTCCATGGATGATTTATCCAACGCTTACATTTGCAGAAGGAAATAAGCAATTTCTGTAGATTTCATGTGTATTATGAAGATCTGTGAGAGTTACCAGCCCTGGGCTGGTCCTCACCTGCCGTGGTGGAGTGTCTCCTTTCACAGCTCCCACTTGGCTCTTGGACCACCTTGTACTTCTCCCCATACAGCTGAGGTGGGGGCATGTCTAGCACTTCTCTGGGAGGAGGGAAACCGAGGTGTCCTAGTGCTATGTCCCCCTGCTGAGGGACATGAAGCCATTTAGCTCTTCTGAGTTCTGTCTCCGCATCTTAGTTGGGGCTTGGGCACAGGCCCCTTCATTAAGGGCTTGGTGACCTGAGATGACCTTCAGTTGTCTCCTTGCAGCGTGCAGGTGTTGTCTGGAGCTGAGGCTTTGACTCCATCACTGCAGGATCTGAGCTGGGAATGACAGAGGTGGCTGTGATGGGAGAAGATGGAGTTTTGCAGGAAACAGAGGCAGGGAGCTGTTGAGTGCCCCATGGAATACAGAACATCATAGAATGGTTTGGATTGGAAGGAACCTTAAAGACCACGGGCAGGGACACCTTCCACTATCCCAGGTTTCTCCAAGCCCCCTCCAGCCTGGCCTTGGGTACTTCCAGGGATGGGGCAGCCACAGCTTCTCTCAATACCTGTCATTGATAGTATCATGTCCTACAGTCATAGGAACTGTGCCCTGGAGCTGGAGAGCAGCATTTCCTTGTCCTTGTGCTCCTGGGGTAGGTGGAGAGAGGAGTTTGGTGGAGAAAAAGGCCAGTAGATCCAGCTGTGCCTCGTGGCTTGGGCAGCAGCTTCAAACAGGGCTGTGCTGATGCCCAGCCCATGCTCAGTGCTTGGCACCAAAGGTCAGAGCTGGAGGAGAGACCAGCTCCACAAGTGGCTTCACTGTAGAATATCCTTGTAGCCTTTAAGAGTCCAATCCAGGTTGTGCCTGCTTGCTTTTCCTTAGAGATGCTTTATCTTACAGCCTTCAGAGGAGGGGAGGGGAAAAAAAAAGCTAGTTTAATGTTCTTGTGGTTTCCAAGAGGACGCGGCAGGGGTTTGATTAGTTTATTGCTTGATGTCAGATTAGAAACGGAGCTTTAAGCAAGGCTGCTCCAGCTGGAAACGAGTAACGGGCGGCTTTGGAGGCGTGTTCCAGATTTGTGCATTCCTGCCGCTCTGCAGAGGGACTGACACTGGAAATGCTCCTGGAGCTGTTCCTCAGCGGCAGCCTGTGCCCCAGCCCTGAGTGGGATTACACTCACGGCCCCGTGGATCTTCAGTGACAACAGCAGAGCAACACGTGGTTTATTGAGATGAGACCACGGGCTTGGGCCTCTAATTAAAACTGTCATTTACATGGGGAATTAAGGTTTTGTTTGAATTCCCAGGACATGCAGGATGGACGTGTAACTCATCCTGATCAACGTTACATTGTGACTTTGTTCTGGTGGAGCCTTTAAAAAGGCGGTTTCTGACCCATTGGATCCTCAGACACATTTTTCCTGTTGGGTGGAAACACGAGGATTTGCTCTCTGAGAGGTCGAACAAAGGGGTTCTCAGACTTGCCCTTTAGGTAACATTTAATGTGTCGTGTGGGTGAGGAATTTTATTAAAAAGCAGTGAATTTGGCAGCGTTCTGCCGTGAGGGGGAAAACTGTGCTGTCTCCCTGCCCCACTAAAGAAAAAGGAAGGTTAAAATATGAGAGCCACTGGTTTTTGGCTCTGAGCAGCAGGGCTGGAGAAGCCAACCTGCAATGGCTTCTCCAAGCAAAGGTCTTCCTGGAATGTGCCCAGAGAGACACATTCCCTTTGCCTTCCCTTCCACTCCTCCATTTCTCTCTTGGATGACATGCTCAGGAATTTAGTCTCTTCCAGTTGTTATTTTATCAAAAATACAAGTGCTAGTACGTGCTACATGCACTTGGATGTCACAGTACCCTCACTAAAACGTCCCCAGCTCCTGCCTGAGGACAGAGATGACCCTGGGAGGCTGCTGGGCATTTTCACGTGCTCTGATTTCTGGTGTGAGCTCGGTGCTGAGCTCAGTGCGTGGATGGCTGGTCTCCCACGCTGCCTGGTGGGACCATGCTGGGAGAACCACTCCGGGTCTGGCCCTCAGTGGGAAGAGGCTCAACCCCCTCTTTCCAGAGCCACCGTGTCACCTTTGGACAACTGGCCACCTGCCTGGAGCCGGAGCAGTGTGGGAAACCCATTTGCTCCTCAGTGGAGCTGCAGGCAATGGCCCCGGAGCAGAGGGGGTGTCCCTTTGGCCCATTTGTCTGTGCAATAAAGATCTGAGATTTCTGACCTCCGAGATGTTTTCGGATTCATAAATTACCAGTGGCGCCGAGGGCAGGGTCAGGGGTCTGACCCCTCGGCAGTTTGCAGGACCTTTTGCCTGTATTTTTCTCCCTGGAAGTGTTTTGCTGCCTCAGTTCCCCCCTCCTCCAGCTTTCCATCCTGTGGGTGCCACCAGCCCTGGCCTGGGCTCGGGTGCAGCAGCAGCACTGGCCCCACTGATGCCCCGTGGGCGATGGGTGGTGGAGCTGATGCAGAGGAGGGGCAGGAAGGGACAGTGCAGGTGAGCAGCCTGTGCATGGGACAGAAATAGCTCTGGAGTGGGGTTGGCAGCTCCCCTGAGCCCAGACTCTGGCTCTCCCCTGTCCCCTCACCTGACCCCAGCTCTGTACGGGGTCCCATGGGTTTTGGCAGGCGCTGGCTCTGTCCCACTGCAGGGCTCTGTCTCCTCTGGCAGCAGAGGTGCTGAGAGCGACCACCCTTTCCACCCACCCCCCCATGGTGACCCCACTGCCCCCAGGGGCAGGGAGCAGTGCCAGAGGGATATTTGGGGGACGTGTGGCTGGGACTGACAGTCAAAACCAGCTGTGCCACCTCAACCCTGCCAAAGGGACATTGGCAGACCTAGGGAGGCAGAGGGGACACCATCACTTCCCCGTCCCTTGCCAGCCTGAGGGGTAGGAGGAAGCAGAGATCCGTGGAGATTTTTACAGTTTACAAGAGTTTATTCAACTGGTTTCTGACTTTAGTTCTACTGAGTGGGTGCTGAACAGTTACAAGCTCCTTCAGGTAAATTACAGCCAATCTAATGAACAAACAAACAAAGAGGGGGAAAAAATAAAAACAAAAGAAAAAAAATAAAAAGGAACAACAGGGAAAAACAATAAGAAAATCCACAACTTTTTCACGTGTCATTAAATATATTCATATATAATAACCATAATATATTAGTATGCATTGTAAAGAAACATCGCCCAAAGCAGTCTGCCATGGTCATAACTAAACAACATTTACAGTTCAAGATATTAACAGAAATAATAAAAAAAAAAAATCAACAAAAACAATTGAACCCGAAAACAACACAGGTTTTGTGAGGGGACGAGGCGGGTGTGCAGGGAGAGGGCACGGACACGACGAGACGAACAGAAACGAGACGAAGCGACTTTTGTCGGGTGCTACCGTCAGTGATGATTGTTTTGGCATTTCAGCTGCTCTCCAAAGCCCTGCTGGAGGCACCACAGCCCCTTCCCTGGTCACCCCCCTGCCCCCCGGGCCCCCCATCCAGTCCCAGGGTGATGTGGGGTGCCTGGGTTCTTTGCTGGTCGTAATGCGGTTGGTTCCCCGCAGAGCTGCACCCCCGGCCATCCAGGGGGGCTTAAGGTGGGCATCTTGTCCCTCTTTGGGTGACTGGACAGAGGTGTCCCCCTAGGAGATGTCCTGGAGCAGGGGGTGGCTGCAGGGAAGTGCTGCATCCCAGGACACCCCAAAAAGGGGTGTGGGGGAGGCTGTGTACCAGTTCCACCAGCAGCTCCTGCAGGTCAGTGTTACTGGGAGCACATGAAGGGCACTGGGGGACTGCGTGGAGTGAAGGGGCTTCCCTAGTCTGGTTGGAAATGTAAAACTCCAACAGGGATGACAGGACCAGGTCCTGGTGGGACACGGATGGGGACTTCACTCCTGTGGGATCTGAGCTGTTTCATGTCTTGTGCAAACTCCTTTCCTTCAGGTTTCCCAGGTTGAGTCGGTACCTGGAGGGGTCTGGCCATGGCACGGAGGGGGTGATGGTTCCTCTGCAGCCTCTGAGACCAGTGGGACTGGGGAAGGGGCTGGGGCATGTCCCTGGGTGGGTTTGGGGGTGTCAAGGCTGCTCTGGGGAGGGCGGCTGTGCTTGACAAGGTTGGAAAACGGGAGTGAGCGTTGGGTGTCCAGGTGTGCTCAGTGGGCAGTTCCCAAGTCCTCATGCCCCCTGGCCTTGCCTTCCTGCACTCCAAGCAAACTGGATTTGGGTTGGATCCCGTTGGTTTTAGGCCATTTGAAGGTTTCCTGTGGTTCAGGGCATCCCAACTAACCAGGGGCATGCCATCTCCAGCTGGTGGGGTGTCCCTGGCATCAGCTGGCATTGGCTGCAGGAGAGTGTCCACCCCCCATTTAGGGGCTTTAAAACTCCATTTAGACACTTGAGGTCAGACTGTATCCCTCAAAACTTGGGAGCTTGGATTCCCTGGCTTGCAAAAAACCGTCACCTCTCCTTGAGCTCTGAGATGAGAAAAACCAAGTCCGCTCTGGGAAAGGGGAGAAAACACAGGCTTGAGGGGGATTTGCTTGGTGTCCAGGGTGGGATTTTTCACCTAATACCCAGACTAATTTTGGAGGGCCTTGTGGTGGCAGGGGGAGGCTCAGCAGAACTTGCTCCCTCCGGGCAGTGTCTCCAGCAGCCCCGTGCTGGCTGGAGCTTCCCTGGGAGCCTCCCCTTTGCACCTATTTACATGGCTGCCTCGCTTTATGGTGGTTTATGTCATTATATAAATATTGTCAATTGCTATAAAACAAGGTAAAACCACTGGAAAATGTCATAAAATAGATGTTTCCAAGTTTCCTAAAAGGAAAAATATCAGGGAGGTTTTGCTTTTCATAGCGACTAATGTTTCCTTCTCCTCCAGGTACCCGTCCTGCCCTCCCTGCCTTTCCTGTCTCTGTGGATGAGGTGAACTCGGATATCCCCGTTCCTCGTGGGCTGGTGTGGCAGGGGAGCAGCCTGGCACGGGGGTGCAGTGCCTGGGTGACAGCTCAACAGCCAGTCCTGCCCTCGGGATGCAGGCTGGAGGTGAGGCTGCCCCTACCTTGCTTAGTGTGTTTGTGATTGGAAATTGGGAAATTTGGGGTTTTTCACCCCCAGCAGAAGGAGGAGAACAGTTTTGGGAGCTCCAGGGGGGTCACACTTTGTTCATCCAGTCTCTACCCTCGGGCAGGTCTCTGCCCTGCACAGGGTCTACCTCAGCCAAACCTTAGAGCTCTGCACTGGCCCCATAGGGACAGTCCCTGGCACTTGCTGTCCCACCTCCTCTGTCTCCAAGGAGGTGGCCACCTTATGCAGGGATGCCAGGTGCTCCAGAGGGAGTGAGGGCAGAGCTGGTGTGGATTTGGGAGAGGTGCCTGAGTTTGGGAGTGAAACCAGTGGCCAGCCAGGACCTGGGTGTCATCTGCACAGATTTTCTGTCATCTGAGGGTTCCTGGTCTGCTGACAGCACCAAAGAGTTCAGAGCCCATGAAGGAGATCTCAGGGGTGGCTGGAGTGGAGACTCAGGGATCTTCTGAAGCACTTCTGGGACTGGATGCCAGTTTTTAGCCAAGTCTGAGTGTTTCCTTGGGGAACCTGGTTATTAACTCCTTGACTGTGAATCGGTGGCTGGGAGGGCACCCCGTGGGCTCCTGCTCCTTCAGTGTGGTGGGGACAGCACTCCTCAGGGCGTGGGGGCTGGAGCCAGGAGTCACTCCCCGACTTGCACTCATGGGGAAGTTGCCCACAACAAGGTCCCCCGTTGGCTGTGCCTAAACTGGGCTCAGAGCATCATCACGGCTGGAGACCTCAGCCTCCCCAGGGACCATACAGCGGGTGGTGGTTACGGCTCTGGGGTACCAAAGTCTTCGATAACCCGTCAGTCGATCTCGGATCTGTCCTCGGCAAGAAGTCTCTGTTTAGTTTCCTCTACAATAACTGTCTTGGTCAACCTAAGCTGCGAATACGTATTTTGGGGATGGGGAGTTAATGTCCAGCGTCACTGTTGATTAGTTTCTTACAGGTTCGATGATCCCATGCCGTGCTTTGGAAGCAGCAGATGTTAGCAGCTGGAAGGCAGTTTGGTGTCTCTGAGTTCTTCGGCAGTGGGGGGCAGGAAGAAGCCCTGGGGGGGGCACTGGGTGCCTCACCCATACTCCTCTTGGTTTGTGTCCATGTGCACGATTGTTTTTGTTGGGTTTAGTTTTGTTTTCCCCAGGAATACGAGGTGCAATCCCGACAGCCCCACGGCCGTGATCCCTCTCCCGTCCCCCCAGCCCGCCCCGGCGGCGTGTCCCCGTCGCCGGTCCCTGCCCGCCCCAGCTCTACACAAAGCAGCATGCACAGTCAGTCTCTCCCTCCCGCGCCCTCCGTGGCCTTCTCCTCCTTTTAGGCTTTCTTACACTTCCCCTTCTTCTCCCGCTGCTGGAACTTCCTGAGCCGCCGGGCCCACGTATCCCGCCACTGGATCACCAGGCTGGTTTTGTCCGCAATGATGCCGCTCTGGTCAGGAGAGTCCTCGTTGTTGCCCAGCAGCAAATACTTCTTCATGGGCTTGATTTTGGGGCACTTGCACGCTATGTCCTTGGAGTGGATCCACAGGGTCTGGTCTCCGCGCCGTATCCGGTTGCTCCCTTGTTTGTAGACGGAGATGATGTTGACCGTGAACTTCCACCAGTCGGCATTTTTTTCCGCTTTCAGGATGTGGATCTGGACAGCTGGAAAAAAAGCAACACACGAGGCAAGAGAGGGGAAAAGATGTTACCGTTTGAGCTGGCGAGAAGAAAATGAATTTCCTAATGGGCCGTGTGAGGAAGAGGGATTTTGTCTCTGGAGCCCAGGCTGGGGGTGGCAGCAGACAAGGGTGGTGGGCGCCCCAAAACTGACCCTGTCCCCAGGCCACCCCCCATGAGCAAGAGCAGCCAGTTCTGGCGTTTGAGGGTCTCAGCAAGACCACCACAGACTTGGGAGATGCTCTCCAGCTCTGCTGCCACACACAGCCCTTGGTCCCCAGGGAGCATGGATGTGGTAACCCAAGGCCCATGGGGGCTGCAGGAGTGGCTGTAACAGCAAGAACCATGGCATTCCTTGTGCCGGGAGCCCTGGGAATGACACAGGGCTACCCAGAGCAGTGGCAGGGAGCAGGTTACCCATCCTCCTCTTTGTGTCCTAGGGAGGACCAGCATCTCCCAGGATGTGGCTGGAAAACAAGTACAGACAGAGCAGCTCCCAGGGCTCTTGGTGCAGCAACATCTGCCCCAGCACCTGTGAACTCTTAAAGTGATAAGAAGATCTTCCAAAACCAGGTGTATTTGTGGACACTGGACCTGTCTTTTCCCTTGAAGCCACAAGCACAGAGAGAATTCAAACCCTGGGACAGCTGGTGCCTCCAGCCTCGGGGGTGGCCTGAGCACAGGGCTGCATGAGGTGTTGGGGCAGGGCTGGGCAGGGAACTGCCAGTTCCCAAACAATGCCAAAGCCCCAGGCTGTGTCCTAGGACCTGGATGAATATTCTTTCCAATACACATGTCCAGAGAGCAGCTCATGCTTCAGGCCAGAGGACCGTGTTTCTGCAGGGACCCTCCAACCCCTCTGCTCTCCCTTCCTCACTGGATGGGCAACTTGGCGCTTCTGCACCAGGACCCTCAGGCAGCCCCAAGTTTTAAGGGAAGATGAGCCCCAATCTGCAGCAAAACACTGGGACTGGCCCTTATATCCAAGCACTTGGAATCTGGAGGTAGGGAAGACCTGTGTGGGGCTCCTGCACATCTGCTCGGGGCAGTGCAAGGAGGGAGCTCCTCATGAGACCCCGGCCTTGGAGCAAGACACTGAGCAGGTTCAGACCTATGGATGGACTTGGAGAAGGGGAGGATCCCTGGTCAGATGTTTCCAGGAGATGTTCCTCAGTCAGAGTTGTCCATGTCTTGCTGTGGGAGAAGCCATTGCTGGTAAAAGCACAGAGGAAGGACTGAGGGCGGGGCTCAGTGATCATAGGGAGAGGTCGGTGGCAGTGTCCAACTTTACCTCTGGCTCTGGCAGTCACTGGAGCATCTCTGCAGGTGCTGAATAGCAGCACTGGGCTTCAAGGGGATCCCTTAGTGTGCAGCAGCCTGGCAGAGAACTGGGAGATCACAAACTCCCAAAGCAAGACTGACGTGGGAGCACAACTGTCATCCATAAGCAAGATCATAATGTTCTCCGAGCCTGTGGCTGATGCTGTGTAACCTCCCCTGTTGCCATATGGGCTGAGAAAACCTGGTGAGGGCTCAGCCCTCCAGCACTGCACCTCTTGCTCTTTCCTGAAACACGGTTCCTATGTGGCATTATCCCTGCAGCCACCAGTAGCTCTGCAGGCATAGTGGCCCGTGGTCCCAAAAGGGACAGAGAGGAGAGGTGGCTCGCTACAGGGTTGTCCACAAAGGTGCTGCAGAGCTGGGATAGTGCTGGACACCTGGATGCTCGAGGGGGAGGCTCTGCTTACGAGTGGGTTCAAAAGCCCCTGCAGCCACCACAGTTTTGTCCTGCAGCCCAGGTGGCCCCAAGCAGCCCTTCTGCCAGCCCTCCTTCTCCTCTTCCTCCTCCTCCTTGGACACCTTGCCCATGCTGGACCACATCCATGTCTCCTGGCCATCCCTACAGGTGCTGCTGTCACCCTACAGGTGTGGAGTGGGTTTAAACCAAAGGGAAGGAAAAGAGACCCACATGAAAAAGGGAGAGTTTGGCCCCACAGCACGGTGAGGAAGAGGAGATTCAAGCCTGGAGGCAGCTCCTGCTGCATCAGTGGCCTTCCTCCTGACAGCAGTTCCTCGCAGTGCAGGGGTGGCAGGTAAGGATGGCAGCTGCAGTCAGCTGGGATCGCATCCTCCAGGGAGTCTGAACACATTCCTCCTCACTAAAAGTCAGCTTCCAGGAAAATATCCTCACCAGGCAGTGACTACCCAGCCGTCCTAGGGTGGCTGACTGTTGCTGACTGTCGCCACCAGCAGAGACAGAGGGAAAATCCCAGGTGGTGATGCCAGCCCTGGCTGGGAGAGCAGGCAGGGGCTCCGTGCAGGCTGGTGCAGCCCAACTATAAAGTGCTTTTTGACTAAATCTTTGAGCTTTTCCCTTTGTCCCACTTTTCCCTCATGCCCTGGGAGCTATAACCATCCACCTGCCTGTCTCAGCTCTCTGGCCAGGCCCAAGCAGGGCCAATCCTGCTTCTATAAATTAACAGCAGGAGAAGAAATCCCCCCCAAAAAACAGGCAAAACTCTCTCATTTGCCTTTTAACAACCCAATTTCCCCCCACTGGGTTAGAGATGGAGGAGAATCACCCCCTCTATAAAAACACACTGTGCCAACTGATCCCAAGCTCTGGGAGGAAGCAGAGCTCTGCAGCCCAGCACGGCTTTTTAACACGTTGCAAAATATATGGGGTATTTTTTTTCAGAGCATGTCATGGAGGCCAGATGCTTTCATTAAAAAAAAAAAAGAAAAAAGAAATAAGAAAAAAGAAATAAGAAAAAAGAAAAAAAAAAAGGAAAAAAAACAACCCTAAGCTCTGACTGTGTATTTCCCCGTCTGGTGTGAAGGTAACAAAATGTGAAGATTAGCCAATTTTTATTTTTTGGAAACAAATCTTTCCAAAAAAGCTTAAACCTTTGACCTGCCTTGGGTCCACACTGACAAAATGGAGAAAGTGAATGAAAAGGAACCGGAGAGAGGTGGTTACAGGAAACTCCGCTCTAAAACACACAGTCTGTATTTTTTTTGATGTCAAGGCCCCCGTCTCTTATTTTTTTCCCCTTTTATTAATGAAGTGGAAGGAGTGAAAGCTTTGAGGAAGGCTTGGCTGGTGTGGCTGCAGCTGCCTCCCCTGACAGCCCGTTTTCTGCCTGTAACTTCACATCCAGGACATGAAGTTCCCCCTGAGCCTGGCTTTGGAGTTCAGGTTTAGCAGTGCCTTGCCTGGGTGTTTCAGTGGTGGAGTGGGAACATCTTCTCCAGCATCTCCCAAAGGACACAAGACATGCAGAGATACAGAAACATGCCAGGAGGGTATTTTGAAGCACCTAAGCTGGCTCCCCTGACTGAATCCCCAGGGATTTAGACTCTCATTTCTCATGAAAGAGAAGGTTTCAGCCCCTTTATGATTTGGAGGGGGCTCAGCTGTGCCCCCCTACTCCCAAAGCTGGTTTTGGTGCTTGGTGTTGTCCCCCACCTGCCATTTCCCAGGGCAAAGCTTGGCTTTGTCTGCGCCGTAGTGAACTGCTCTCACTTTGCTCTCCCACTGAATCCCTGTACCAAGACTGTCCCTGTCACCACATCCCTGGAAAAACATCCCTGAAAGCATCTGTGGGGCAGCCAGAGGAAAGGATGTAATAGAGGGTGATGGTTATTCACCACTGGGGAGATGGTGCTCCCCTGGCTGTGATCCCCTGGGAGTGGGGGGTGACCTGGACCAGGAGCACAAAATCAAACTGCAGCTTTCACAGTGCTGCTGCTCCAGCGGGGGCTGGTGACACTGCTTTCCAGTGAGGGTGGGCCCCAGTCAAGGCTGGTGACACTGCTTTCCAGTGAGGGTGGGCCCCAGTCAAGGCTGGTGACACTGCTTTCCAGTGAGGGTGGGCCCCAGTCGAGGCTGGTGACACTGCTTTCCAGTGAGGATGGGCCCCAGTCCAGGTCCCAAGCCTGGCAGAGCCTTGGGGCTGCCTGTGGCTTGTCCCCAAGCTTTGCAAACAGTGGGGAGCTGAGCCCTGCAGGCAGTCTGGGGCTGCTGAACTCCAGACACCCCCACAGCTCCAGGGATTTTTCTCCAGGCTCACCATTCTGGTCCCTGTCAGCCCCAAAGGAGCCCCCAGTCAGCAACGGGCACGGAGAGCTGGGGGGCGATGTCGGGTCCCGGTGAGCACATGGAGCTGCCCCATTAACCACATCCCACCCTACACTGGTGCTCCTGCACCACAAATCCTGCCTGGATGGTGCCTCACAAGTCTCACCGCGTTATGCTGCTTTGGAAGAAAAAGGTGGCCGAGTGGTCCCTGGGCTGTGGGAGGAGATGGAGTGTCCCTGGTCCCCTCCTGCATTCCCTGGAGCTCAGCTCAGGGGCTCAGGATGCTGCCTGGCTCCTGGAGGCTTGGCAGGCAGCCTCCAGCCACAAGAAAGACCCAAAGGCTGGATGTTGGAGATGAAAGCAGAAGGGGGGATGGCTTGATGTTAATAAAAACAAAACCCAACCCAAACCCTCCAAACAGCATGTCTGAGGGCAGCTGCATAAGGCTTAAAGCAAAGCAGCTCCTCACAGCATTCAGAGACCATGAGTCAGGGGCCCGAAAATCCTGGGATTGCCATGAAAGGAGGGAGGCTGGGAAAAAATTAATTATTTAATTTTGTAGGTTTGCTTTTGGGGTTTGTGATAAATCTCCTGCTTTTGAGGTTTCCCCTGCCAAGGCTGACCTGGGGCCAAGCCCGTGCATCCTATTGTGGGTACATAGAATATCGTGTCTATCCTATCCACTGACCTGTCCGGGGGAGCTGGAGCTTTGGGGAGCTTCCAGAGACTGGGAGCATCACTGTGCTGGCCCCTGGGAAAGATTCCATGGGCCCAGGGGGTGGCAGTGGGAGCAGAGCAGCTTGTTGGCACAACAAGAGGGTCTTTAATATGGACTGATGGAAGTGTGTCTTTAATATGGACTGATGGAAGTGGGTGCTCCGGGTTCAGGTGTCCCAGCCTGAGATGGGGCTTTCCAAAGGCTTGGCTCCCATCTCACTGCACAAGCAGAGCGAAGCCCATGTGGATTTTATTCCAACCCAGCAGCTGAAGGTGACCCTGACACCATCTGGGTTTGGGAATGTAAGGGCTCCTCGCTGGAGCAAAGAGTTAAAATGGGATTTTTCTCCCTTTATTTTTTAATTTTTTATTTATTTGGCTGTGGCTTTGCCTCGCTCCAGTTGCCAATTTCCTACTGGTTTAATATTGGAGATTTATGACCCCTAATCCCGGTCGGCCTGGGTGTGCCCTGGCCAGGCACAGTCCCTCCCCGTGCTTCTGGGGGACCCCTCACTGCCTCCCCCCGCACGTGGTCACAGCAGGGATTGCTCAGCGCTTCCTCGCTCCAGGAACGGGATTTCTCCACCTTCCCGGGCAGTGGAAGGGTCTGTGAGCACCGGGGATGGTGCTTTCCCCCATCCCTTGAGTTTTCCTGTGGATTTGGGGTTTTTTCTCCCCCCTCCCTCTTTTCAAGCTGTTTTTTGAAAACGCAATTTGCTTTTTTCCAGCAGCCCCTGCCAAGCTCCTCTCGACAAAGGGGGTGACTAAGTGAAGGCTCCGCAAAAGGAAGGATTTTTTTTTTTCACTGTTTTTTTTCCAAGAAAGAGCAAAGTGAGCAGATGATCTCACCTTTCAGATGAGGAGCCTGTTCCTCACCCCCATCCTCTCCCCGATGCTGGGCTGGGGACACAGGACATGAGGGCAATGCCTGAGACCAGAGTGCTGGTACCCAGCACAGCACTCTGGGACCATCTGTGCAGGATCAGGCCCTGGTACAGCACAGGGGGCTCAGAATCTGGGGGGAAATGAGGTTTAAAAGCTCCAGATTTCCATTACCACAGCCACAATCACACAGAGAGAGCGGGAAAAGCCCCAAAGGTCGGGATGAAAAGGCAGCACCCAAGTGAGTAAAGGATGCTCCCACATCCCCTGGATCAGCACCACCTGATCTAACCAAATAATCCCTTCTCCTTTTGGGCCATGGGGGAATCTTCACCCTCGGTGGGTTCAGCAGAGATCCCCTCTGCTTCCCCAGGCTAATTTAAGTGACCCCAACCCAATGAAACGCCTCCTCTACCCCTGGATTTCTGGGAGCTGGGTGACCCTGCGCTCCCCCACGCAGCCAAAATAAACCCAGAAAAAGCTTTTCTGCTTCTCTTCTTGCCTTCCCCCGTCTCCGAATCTCCCAGCCCACCCTCCCCGCGTCCTGTTTCACTCCAAATATTTGCACCAAAACCCATCTCGCAGGGAAAAAGCCCAATTTAAAATAAAAAGGAAAAAAACCACAAACCCAACAAAAACAAACAGATAAGAAAAATAAATAAGGGAAAATATCCCCTTTGAATGGCTGAATGAAGCGGGGAGCTAAAAAGCCCCATTGAGGAGCGCGGGCGGATGATAGCTCCCGATTGAGCCCGCGGGAGAAGTAACTCTGTTCAAGCTAATTAGGGCCTTTTAGGACATTCAGCGCAGCGATGGCAGCAGAACGGTGAGGAAAAGAGCCTCCTAATTGGCTTCCTGCTGGGGTGTCAGTCCCAAAGTCTTTATTATCCCTCCCTGCACCTTTTCATCCCTTTCTTCCCTCCCTCGCCCTGGTGAAAGCCTGGGCTGCCCCGGCACGGCACCGCTCACCCTGCTGCCTCGCCAGGCTGGTTTGCCCTTGGAAAAGCAAATTTGCCGTGGCTGTGGGGCTGGTTGGAGCTGTTGGGGACCCCTCCAGATTCGGGAGGGCTCGGGTGGGAGCACCCCAGCTCCTGCACTCGTTCACCCAAACCAGCAAATGGTTTTGGCTCACTGGGGAAGCTGCAGAAGGGCTGCTGCGGGATAAAAGAGAAGAGAAAAGCTCTTTCCATCTCCCCTAATCACTGCTCTGGGGGGTCTCTCTCCCCTTTGTGTGGCACCAGGGGTATCTCCTGCCCAAAAAAGTTCTTGAGGCACTCTCATCTCCCCAGGGTCTGTTGGAGCCCATGAGCCCACATTACAGCCTCAAACAAAATCAAGTGTGAGCTTTCAGCTGAACCCCCAACACCCCCCTGGTGACAGTGGACAAGTCAAGGAGCAAAACCACCCCAGGGCTGCCCCTTGAGCAAAGCCCAAGAGCCGCCACCACCAAAACTCCCAACCCTCACCCCAAGAGCGCAGGGAAAGGTGACAGTGCTTGGCTGGAAACGTGCTCTAAGGGGGAAGCGTTTGCCCTTTTTGTCCTCTCTTCCATTCTCCCAGCCCCCGGGGCCAACTTGGATCATGACAGGTCCAAGCTTCCCGCAATCAAGCAACTGCTTTCTCCCCTGTTCAGAGGGCAAATGCTCCATCGTGAGCTCAGCTCTCAAGACATGCTGGAGAAGCCAGGTGGGACAATGGAGGGATGCACAGCCACGTGTGGGAAATGTGTTTGTAGCTTATCAGCCAGCAGAGATTTCACCCACAAGGAAACCACGTGGCTTTAGTGGCCTGAGGCTCAGCCCTGCTCCCCTCCTTAATATCCCCATATCCAACCTTAATAACCTTCTTTCCCATGTGCCATTAAACCCTTTTATCCAAGGGAAAAGGCATTCCTTGGACCTTTCCAACATGTGATGAACCTCCAGCAGCTCCTGTGAGCATGACCAGACCTCAGCACAGCCTTGCTGGACGGGGAGCATAGCTGCACCCCAGCCCTGGCAGCTCGTCCTTGCCGAGGGATGCTCTCTACTCCACAACCATTTTGCCATGTCGATAAAGGAAGAATAAATGGGAATGCAAAGAAAAGATTTGCCTCCAAGCCCTTTTTGCCCCTCCCCTGAGCTCACGGGGAAGTATCAGAGCACAAAGCCAGTGTGGAGCATCCCTCAGCCAGCCCTGCTGGGAAGCGCCTTGTCCAGGGATGGGCTGTTAAATGGGAATTCGTTCTGCTCTTGCAAACACTTCCCAGACATGCTGAGCTGCTGCTGTGCGTTCCAAGGAGGGAGGAGGTATCTCCACTGCTGGGTGTTTTCATGTAGATGGAATGGGATGCTTTTTCTTGATAGTTCTTGTATATATACACATACAGAGATACATATATATACATTAATATATCTGTCAGGCACTGGGCTGATGCTAAACCCTGTCCTGCAGCTCCTTGGAAGGCTCAGCTTTGAGCCAGGCTCACCTCTACAGTTCATGGAGGGGGGAAGATAATTTCCAGCCCCTCCATAAGTTTAGCTGCATTTCTAACCATCCCCTGGAACACAGCATCTGTATTTAACCAGATATTTTCAGGTGAGTCCCATCCCCGACACTCAGCTCGTCCCATGGCTGGCAAAGGAGGGGGATCCTCTGGGCAGGTGGGACAGAGCAGAGCCATCCCTCCCCACCTGCCACTGGGTGATGTCTGAGTCACGGAGGAGAGAAGCTCCTCCTGGGGTCACTCTGGACATGTCCTGCATGGACCCACATTGGGAATGGACCCACACCAAAAAAAATCCCAGGAGCAGAGATCCAGGGACATGCCCGCTCCAAGCCACTGCTCCAGGGCAGAGCTGTGGAAGGATTCTCAGAACCTTGGGTACCAGCAAGGATTCCACAGTGCCCCTGGCTTGTCCCAGGGCTGGACCACCTTCTGAACTTGCCTAGGAATTAAAGGGGGGATGGATCCGGGTGACAGGGAACTGCTTTCTGCTCATCCCCACAGCAAAGCACATTTTTTTAAAAGCTGCTGCACCTTATAGCGCAGTGAGAAGAGAGAGGACATGGTGTCACTGTAACCAAGAAGACACTGAGAACACCTGGAAAACATGAGTCTCCCTGCAGATGCCAAGACAACCCCCAAATCAGGGTCCATAGTGTCCTCATCCCAATTTCCCAAGAAACACACTGCATCACTTCCTCCACCAAGCATCGCTGCCCAGCGCTTCCTCTCCAAACCTAGCAAAAATCATTCCTAAAATTGCACACACCCCAACATGGGCAGAGCTGGGTTGCCCAGGGCTGTGGCTGCGACACAGCTAGCAGCCTTTCCCTGGGTTGGAAGGGCTTGGGAACACCCCAGAGCGGGATGCTCCTCCTCTGCATCCCTTTGCCACCTCTCATCCCTGGGAAGCAGCGCTGAGAGGGAGGACTCACCATAGTCTTTCTTACAGTACTTCTTCATGTTGATCTTCAGTTTTCCCTTGGAGGCTTTGCAGTATGAGTCACAATCTGCGTGGAGAGAGGGGGAGGGCAAGAAAACATTAACAAAACAAATTAGCCTTAAAATGAATAAAGGGCTGGGGGAAGGGGGACGGCTCAAAGCTGCAGCCTGCCATGAATAAGCAGCGTGCCTGTGATATCCATCTGCCAGGCCCCGATTGGGTCGTCTAAGGGGGCATTCAGAAAACCCTTCCTTTCTAAAGAAAGCTGCTCACAAAGGAAACCATCCTCCCGCCCGCCTCCCCCAGCCCGGCTTCCCTGGGCCGCCTCTGTCTTCCTGGGAGACCCCGGGGGCCTCCCTTATTGTGCCACCCAGAGCTTTTGAGAGCCACACAAATTCCCCCTGTTCTCCAGCTCCCAACTGGAGCCTGCCCGGAGCCCACAGAGGCCCCATTGTCACCCCTAACCCGGACCAGTGTCAGCCTTTGGCATTCATTGCCGAGAGATTCGGGCTGGGGTCACCCTCCGACAATGCGGGTCAGAGAGGAAATTAGCAGCCCATGAAGCATTAGCAAAGCCTTTTGGTGTCCACTCTACTGAAGTGTGCAAATAAAATACCCCAGTAGGAACATTTCATTTCTAATGGGCCCCCACTGCTGGGACACGCTGGCCGTGCCCGGGCGGCGCAGGGGCCGGAGCGGCGGCAGGCAGGAGCGCTGGCACAGCCTCCTGGCAGTGCCACCAGGGCTGGAGCCGGGCCACGGGCCCGGGTGGCTGCAGGGATGCTGAGCCCTGCCCCGGGAGCTGCTGCTCCCCAGGGACCTGCTCCGGGGAGGGATGTGGGACGCGGCTGGACGGCATCACACAGTTGGTGCCCTCCAGCCACGGCTGGGAACATCCCAGTGGCACCACAGCTGGAGGTGTGCCACCCCATGCCAGGTCCCAGAATCGGGGTGGGCTCATGGACACGCTGCCCGTTTACATCTCACATCTCCTCAGCACCCACAGGTGCTGGAGAGAGGCTCCCAACACACAGAATCCCCTTATTTGAAAAAAAAATGGGACATGTCTGGTACAGTGACAGTTCTCAGACACCTCCACTGTCCCAGCTGTCCATCATCCCTCCACAGCCACCGATGGAGCCCAGGTGTGAAAAGCTGCTGAAGTGCCCCAGCAGGGCCCCAGGGCTCTGTGAGCAGGGGGGGATGCAGGGAAGGGTGGGAATGCTGCTGTTGGGACATGGGTGCCGTGTGCCAGCTGCCCATATCCTGCCCCAGCCCACGTGGGCAGTGCCAGACCAGAACACACTTATCCAGGCAACACCCCCCACTCTCCAGTACCCCGACAAGAAACCCTGGGGGAGAAGCTGTGCAGCACCCCCTTCCCTGTCCCCCGTTAGCACAGCTGTGCCACGCTCCAGGGTGGCACATGCCACAGCCTCAGCAGGGCTTGAGGCCCCATTCCTTGTGTGCTGCAAAAGCCCTTGCAAGAAGCAGTTCCTTCCAAGGGACACTGGCATTAAGCAGGCTGGGAGGGGAAACTGAGGCACAGAGCTTGGAAGTGGCTGCACAGCCATAGCAGTGGCAGCATTTCCTGGCCATAACTCTGTTTGCAGCTCTGCTGTTCACACAGGGGCTGTGGTATAAAGGCAGCTTTGGGCCAGGGCTATGCTGGAGGAGGTGATTTCCAGTGGTGGATGTTCAGAGCCAGCCCAGGCAAGGAGGGCAGATGTGGTGCACTGGGTGCTCTGCACCCTCTCAGCTCACCAGCCCAAGTACAGGAAGTGTCCCTGGAGTGGGGGGTGATTCAGAACCAGGGGGAGCTTCATCAGGTGGAGAGGAGGTGCTCCAGTTCTCATGGACTCCACATCCAACTCTACCAGATCCCTCTGGCAGCAGAGCCAAACCCAGCCTGAGCCAAGCAGCTGCTGAAAGTTTGAGTGGAGGAACTAACAAGAGAAGGAAACTTGAGGAGCTGGACACTCACGCTTACCAAGATCATCAGGTACCAACACCTCTGATCCATGTGTTTCCCAGCCCCTCTCAACACGGCCATGAAGAGTCCCCCAGCTCAGCACCATCCTCCTGCCCCATCTCTGCCTGCTGCTCCCACTCCTCAGGAGAGCATCCACAGGAATACATGGCTTCATCTTTCAGCATAACCCGGTCAGGGCCAAAACCAAAAGCCATGATTTGAAGAGAGGCTCCTTCCTCCTCCAAGAGTCCCAGCTGAGGTCTCTGCGCAGCTACAACCCAGCCAAAGCCCCTCAAAACCCAGGAGCTGAGCTGACGACTGAGGGTTTCCAGCCTCTGATTCAGTTTGCTTTTCTCATCTAACATGACTCTGAACATAGAGTAAAACTTAAAACGCACTGAGAAAGGAGTGGATATTCCATAAAAACCGTAGTTCAGACAATGGAGATTTGCTAGCAAAGTCCCAGCCATGCCTACGTGGCAGGATGCCACTGTGCAGCGGGGTGCGACTGCCTGGTGTCCCTGAGCTCAGGGAACAGAAATATTCCTGATCCAACACACTGGTAAGATGTTCCTGGCCATAAACTTTGCAGGAAAAGTCTATACAGGAACTAAATATGCATGCAGTGACCTAAGAGCCCAGAGAGGCTTCCCCTCAGCTGCTCAGTGGAGCAGGGGATGACAAGGGACAGGCCACCACAGCTACTACGGGTTTCTGGCACTATTCTGCTCAGCTGTTGATGGTCTCAGGACACCAATGTGGTTATGATAAACATGGTGATGGCTCTCCCCTGGCACAGAAATCCTGGAGCTCTGTGGATATTCACGGCTGCTGTTACACCTCAGCCCCTGGGCAGCAGCTGCTCTGCTACAAGGGGACACAAGGGCAGGTGGAGAGGGAGCAGCTGAGCAGGGACAAGCCTGGGAGCTCTGGCTGCACATCCCTCCTGTCCTGGACAAATCTAAGGCAGATAGATGCTGGCAGGCAGCTGGCTCTGAGCACTAGTGGGCTGGACAGCAGCTCCCACCTCCACGGCTCAGCCCCTGGATCTGCATGGGGGTCTCCACCATCCAGGCTGATAGAGCCCACCTGGAGCAGATCCTCCTCCAGCCCAACTGCACTGCCTTGGGATCCACCTCAAGAAACAGCAATCGGATAGAAACCATTGCTGTGCACTTCAGTCCAGACCACCCCCAAGAACAACCCCAAGTCACCTCAGCAACCTCTCCCCACATCCCTAACCACACCTGAGCTTCCCAGTCCTTGCACCACTGCCATGACAATTCCATACTGCCTGAGATTACAGACCTGCTGGAAACCCATCCTGGTGCTGTTTCCCAGACAGGGAGCCTGTGGGGTGATTGAGCACCACCCAGCCACCCCACACACACTGTAGGACACTCCACCCCCACACCTCTGCTTGCTCCCAGGGCAAAAACCTGGAGCTCAAGACACCCACCTACAACCAGTTCTGACACTGCCCCGTCCTGCCTTCTCTTTTCTCTTTCCCCAGCCCCATGGGCTGTGCCAGAGCCTCAGCTGGTTTGAATTGAACTCACTGTGGCCAGAGCCAGCTGGTGTAAATCACAGTGAATCACCAGATGCCAGGGCTGGTTTCCGTGGGTGGGGGATTTGCCCCGGTTCATTTCCTTTGTCTCCGATGTGGAGAGCTCTCCTGCCTCCTGGGTGACTTGGAGGTCCTATGGGGCCTCTTTGGGAGGGCAAATGAGATTTCCCAGAGCCAAGCCATTCCCATTGGCTGGGAAGCACCGCTGTGTGCACAGGGTAATGCTGAGAGATTGCTCTTGCTTAGGGACAGTGTGTGGAAGAGATGCTGCAGGATGTTATTTCAGTGCTGCCTAACGCCTGGGGCAGACCCTGCTCTCATCCACCAAGGGACACTTCAGCATTTGGGCTCTGGGGAAGGTTTGCTGAGCTGCTGCTCCCTGATGGAAAGTGATAGTGGAGCTGGGGAAGGGATGGGAGGAAGGATCAGCTGGATGAAAGGGGAGGAGAGGATAGATGTGGAGCCCAGGGTGCTCTCTCAGCTGTTCCAGCGACTTGTGGGTGTGCACAGGAGGTACAAACCATGCGAGGCTCTTGCAACATTTGTTCCCAAGTGGTTCTGTTGCAAACCTCTGGAGTTTCAAGAAGTGTTGCTTGGCTATTCCAGAGGCTCCCTGTCCTGCAGGTCCCTCCTGCCGCTCTTCAGGAGGCTGCAGAGGATCAGCCTGCCTGTGGAAAGTGATGCCAAAGTCTGGCCAAAAGGTCAGGCTGAAGATTAAATGAGCTGTCTGAAGAGGTGAAGCCTCTTTGGGGTGGGGAACAACCTGAAGCATGGGGTGGTCAGTGTCCAGGTGCTGTTCAGCCCACGGTGCTGTACAAACTCCCCTGCACACAGGGGTGCAGAACAAGGGTTGGTGCTCACCCTGCTGCTGTCCTGCCCTGCTCTTCCTCCAGGCAGACCTGTCCTCTCAGCCTGCCTGGCCCGGGGCAGGACCTGAGACCTCCCTGAGCCCCTCCTAGCCTTAATCTGACCCAGCCGCCCCCCTTATGAAGGACCCAAACCCCCTTGGCTACAGCACCTCGGTGCAGGAGAAACCAAGTGCTGATACCCAAGCACCCGCCTCCCCTGCTCCCGGCACTTTCCTCCCCGAGTTTGCTCAGCTGCACAAATATTTCAGAGCAAATCCCTGTTTCAGAGACTCAAACTCAAAGCACAACCCGACCTTAGTGCTTTTTTTCTTTCTTTTTTTTTTTTTTTCTTCGTCACTGCCTCCTGACGCGGTGACATCCTGCTCCTCCCTGCCGGGTCCCCGGGGCCAGGAGCGCCCGGCCCGCTTCCCTGCAGGAAAGCACAAACTTTCTGCGATTCCCGGATAAACAGAGTGGGAGGGCATCTGGGAAGAGGCGTTTGGCGCTACTTGTTCGCAGAGGGAGCAGGTGGCGGGCGGCTGTTTCGTGTCCGTCGCAGCTTAGTAAAAAGTGTCAGCACAGCCTTCAGCAGCTTTGCAGCTCAGCCCATCCCCTTGATATAACTAATTCTCTGGCTGAGCAAAGACTTTTCACAGCTAAACACCTTCTTTGTTTTGCTTAATTTTTTTTCTTTTTTTTTTTTTTT
>VZRE01014466.1:247170-261841 GCA_013396775.1 Cephalopterus ornatus
TTGAAGTCTTCACTTTGGGGTTGGTTCGAGCAGGGCCGGGGTTGCTCCCACAGGACTGGGAGCTGTGGGTTGCTGGGCCCCTGGTCGCCTCATGCTTTGCTAATGCACCACGTTCCTCCCAGAGGCCGTTCATTTAAGAGTTGGACTCTGTGGTCCTTGTGGGTCCCTTCCCACCCAGAATACTGTGTGACTCCGAGTGCTGATGCTCCCAGGGTTGGGCAGGATGGAGGTGCTGGCAGCAGAGCTGGGGGTGCTGAGTGTTGTTCCTGAGAAGACGCTGCACGAGGCGCCTCTTGCTGTGCTTGCAGTTCCAAAATGAGCTTTAAGCCCCTGCAAAAGCCACATGTCGGTAACGGAAATTAAAGGCCCCTTGATTCTGACATGATAGAACGATTAAAGCCACATTTCTTGGCCAGGGTACCTAACTCGAAATGCAGATATAAGGCTTAGATCCCCAAGGGGATTCAGATTTCTAATCCCAATTTATGCAGCTAAATTCCTATTGATTTCCCCCAGGTAGGGCCCTAAATGCCTTTGCGGGCTGCGATCCAAAGTGGAGGTGTTGTGGCTTAGAAGGGGAGCCCCAGCCTTGATGGCCTGACCTCAGCCTTTCAGGGTGAAGGGCATTTTTCTGCCTTCTTTCCCAGGGGGCTCTGCTTCCTCCTGGGGCTCTGGAGGGGGGGCCTGGGTGCCCCCATCTCCCAATGTCACTGGGCGGGATGTGCAACCAGACTGAGCCACTAAATGAAGGTACAGGGCCAGTTATCAAATCCTACATCCATGGTTCTATAACCGGAGAGAGCAGGACTGAGGAAATGCAATAGGGCCTGCCTGGGGTCCCAGATACCCCCAGAGTGGGCCAGTGCAGAGCAGTGGGGCTGTTCTGACTTGCTGTAACACAAGGGGACTGTGGTGGTGAGCAGCTTTCATCTCTCTGCCCTTTTCTCTTCCTCCCCAGCATTACTGGTCAGAAATCCCCACACAGGGCTGGTGCATGAGCTGCCCCTCATGACAGGGGAAACACGGCAGCATCCAGGTCCCCACCGGCTCTGGGCAGACCTGTGCTTGGAAGTGCCAGTGCAGAACACCTAGACCTCTCTGCAGGCATCTCCAAACCTGTGCTCCAGCTGTGCATTTTTGTGAGCTCTAGTATCACAGCAGTGCTGAAGATGGACCCAAGCGATCCCTCCCTTCACCAGGAGTCAGGGAATCCCAGCTCTTGGCTGTGTCCATGCCCAGATTCCGCAGCTGAGCCAGCAGTACTCTCCACCAAAGCCCTGGTGTGGTTCCATGAGCCTATCCAACAACCACAAAACTATTCCAGGTGCTCCAAAGAACTGCTGCAGCCTTAGTCCTGTGGGACATACAGGACACCATGTGCAGCAGCCTACGGCTCCATTGGTCTGCAGAGCTTCCTGCTGCCCCTTCCCCATGGAATTGAGTTCTCTTCCAGGCTGTTCAGACTCTGGGAATAAATTTCCAGCCCTTCTTACAGGCAGCAATCCCACATCTTCAGCTTGTGGCTGGGGGCATGGAGGAACAGTACAAGGAGCAGAAGGGGTGTGCGAGGGGGCAGCCAGTGTTTGTTTGGGAAGGGCAGGGGCAGCAACATCATATCTCTGCCCTGTGGTTGAGCAGGGGCTCAGCTGGGTGCTCAACGTGCTCCAACTGGGCATGAAAACATTTCTGTGAGCTATCTCAAGGCATCCCAAAGGCAGTTTAAGTCCCAGGCAACACAGGATAAAATGCAATCCACAACTGTCCAGCACTGGGACAGGAGAGGATGACCCCGTGCCAGGGTTTGGCCTGTAGCAGTTATGGCAGAGATGCCTTTGGTTCTTAGACCTCTGGAGATTTCCCCAGATGACCGTGAAATCCTGTTTTGCTTCCCACAGCACCGAGGCTGCCCCTCGCTTCCATCCCAAAGAATTATTTTAACATCTCCTCCCTCAGTCTCAGCAAACAACTGTTAGAGTCATTTTGGAGAGTGCCAGGTCTGCTTGCTCCAAGCTTCTAGCTCTTGGCCTTTGCTGCCCACACATCCTGAGGGAGGGGATGCTCTGGAGTGGCCCCCTCCTTGTCCAGGGAATATGATGGGATCATCCCTGTGGGACAAGCAGCACGGACTGCAATGTGTCTGGCTCTCAGAGCACACATTGCCTCCGAGGGATCGATGCTGTCACCTAATTTGGGATGGACTCCAGTGGGAGTCTTTCTCAGAATTGGCTGCTTTAATATAAAGAAGCTTTAATAAAAAAGCAAACTTCGGGCAGAGAATCCCTCCCAGGTTATTCACTTTAGCAGTGGGATCACTTCTCCTGCATTCTTGTCCAGCCATTGGATGGAGCAGGGGGTCTGTTATGACTAAATTGGCTCCTCTCCCCTCACCTGGTGATGACCCAGCTGTTGAGCATGATACCCTTTGCCAATATAATGTGCAAATCAGTGCCCTTCATTCTGGGCCTGCTGCAGGACAGCCAGTGCCTCTGGCTGGTGGCCTTGGCCATCTCTCCAGAACAGCCAGGAGCTGGAATGGGGAGACACATCTTTTCCAAGCCTTGGACCTGGGATGAGCTGGGACTGGGCTGCTCAAGTCACACATGTTGTGTTACCTGCAGAATGGTCCCCAGGTTTGAAGCAGTCCCTACCTCAGCCTGTGGACAGGGATTCCAAGGGTCTGGATCTGCTCACGGAGGGTCTGTGAAAATTCCTGGTGCACAGCAAGCCTTTGGTACAGCCTTGCATTTAACCACACAGCTGTGAGACTTTGTTGTCTGTCCTTGGTCACCCCCTGAGCTGGCCCAGGGCAGCCTTGGAGCAGCAGTCCCCAGGAGCTGGCAGAGACCCAGCCTTGGAGAGGGTCTGTGACCAGTCTGCAAAGGCAGAGGCACGTGCTTGGGCACCAGAGCACCTTCTGGCCCCCAAAGCAGGCTGAGGAGCACCTTTGCACCAGCACACAAGTATGTGGGGCACTGAGGCCAACCCTGCCCTGTACTGATCACACCATGGCACTGAGCTGCATCAGCCCCAGTGGGGCAGGAGGAGCACCAGGAATCATTTCCACTATTTTTTTGTGTGTGTGTTTTGGTGCTCTGCAGACCTAACCTTTCCCTGGGACCTTACCGAAACTCCCAGAAACAGATACACAAAACCTTTCCTGCAGGACAGCTCCAGGACTCCCTGAGACCTGGAGGGATGCAGGAGCATCCTGAGCTCTGCCTGCAGTGGATCCTCACAAGACAGCCTGTTCCAAAGATCCCCAGGCAGCATCCAGGCTGCTCGGTGCCCAGACTGGGGACTAGCTGCCTGGTGCTGAGAGAGGAGCTGCCTGAAGCCCCGGCCGGGCAGCCCCGCAGAGGGAGAGCCAGGACCACAGCATCCCAGTGGATAACTGCCATTAACCTCTCCCTTGGAACAAGAAGGTGCAAATGAGCCCACAGTAGCCTCCTTTCTTCTGGCTGAGCAAGATTGATTGAAAAACAAATCGGCGCAAATAAAGCATGTAATTAGATTAAAGCCTCTCGCCTCGGGCGGGCAGAGAGCGGCAGCGAGCGAGGGCTTCGCAGGAGCCCGCAGCTCCTTCTCACCTCCCCAGCACCCAGCGCGGCCTGGGGGCCACTGGACCCTCCAGCATGACCCCCAGCACCAGCAGGATGTGGCCAGGGCTGCCCATGACCACAGGGGAACTGCCCTTGCCAGGCCCCCCATGCTCAGCCACTCCAGTTCCAGCTGGGCTCCAGGCATGGTTTGGGTGCCTGTGGTGCATCCCAGGGAGCCCTGGTCACGGTGTTCAGAGGGATAATCACTCCCAGACACCCCCTGAGCCCCACTGCGCCTCGGGGTGAGTTTGCTCCCTGCCTCCTGAGCTGCCTGCTGCCAGTTTGGGAACAGAAGAGAATGGCCTGAGTGATATCTGGTGTTTTGGGACATGGGTGCCCATAGCAGCCATGGCCTCATCAGCATCCCAATTTTCCCAGATATAAAGGGAGCTAGTAGGAAGGCTATGGCTGCTGGTGACACAGTGGGGACAGTCCCACTGTGACCCACTGGAAAACAGTACAATGGAAAACACCACACCAACACTGAGTTTTATGGTTCATCCACCCGCTCCTCTCCACCCTCCTCACTCTCTCCCAGGAGCACACGGGGCTGGCAGCACATTTTCTAACCCCTTCCCACAGGACCAAACCCAGCACTGAGCCCAGGACACTTGGGGGTGCCAGCCCTGACAGTGCTTCATCCACACCCAGTGCTTCCCCACTCTAGACATATCCCAAGCCACTGACGAGCTCCAGGGGTGCTGCTCCCCGAACTCCAGGGGTGCCCTGGGATGCAGAACTGCCAAGAGTCACTTACAACATGATTTAATACATTCAAAAGAAACCATCTCTTCTCGGGAGCATCAGCCACCCCTTAAATTCCTGCCCGACCAGCTCCCGGCTGAGTGGAACCAGGACGGGGAAAATCACATTTCCCACTTTGAAACACAGAGCTGGTGCTGGGGACAAGAGCTTTGTTTCTCCAAGGAGAATCAGCATCTGGAAATGTCCCAGAGAATCAGTTCGTTTCACTTCAGAATCAACATTATTGTTTTTCAAATGGGTCTGACGGTGACGCTGAGCTGGGCAGCCCTTGCTCTGAAGCTCGTGGCTTGGCTACAGTGCCCAGGGCTTGTGGGCACCCAGGTACCCCCAGGGTCAGAGGGACAGTCCCTTAGGCAGTGTCCAGAGCTGGGGATGTGGGGATGGAGGGAGATGGGGATGAAGAGATGTGGGATGGAGAGATGAGGGATGGCGGGATGGAGGGATATGGGGATGAAGGGTTGCAGGGATGGAAAGATATGGGGATGGAAGAGTGGAGAGATTAGGGGGTGGTGGGATGGAGGGATGAGGGATGGAGGGATGGAGGGATGTGGGGATGAAGAGTTGCAGGGATAAAAGGATATGGGGATGAAAAAATATGGGATGGAAGAATGGAGACATTTGGGGGGTGGAGGGATGGAGGAATGGAGATGCAGATAAAGGGATGTGGGGATGGAGGGATGTGGGGATAAAAGGTTGCAGAGATGAAGGGACATGGGGATGAAAGAACAAGGGGATGGAGGACTGGAGGGATTTGGTGGTGGAGGGAGTTGGGTGCAGGGATGTGGGGATGGAGGAAAGGAGGGATTTGGGAGTGGAAGGATGCAGGGATGGAGGAGTGAATGGATGTGGGGATGCAGGAAGCCCTGCATTGGGGTGATAAGAGCACAGTGCAGTTGTGTGTGAAGCTTATCTGCATTTCAGCAGTTTTGAGGGGTTTGTTTTGGGTTTTTTCCCTCAGACTTTCCGAGATATTTTGAAGTGACCAGAAGTTTCCTCTCTGGAAGCCCCTCACCCCTATTGTGCTCAGAGCCATTCACTGCAGATCACCATGAGAAACCTCTTTTCAGGAGGGAGCTGGACACTGCGGCAGATCAATCAGTCAATCAATCATGCAGTCAATCCATCACCTCGCTTACAGCCTGAGACAGGCGAGAGAATACCCATGCAGGGCTGAATTCATTCCTCATTTGGTTGGGTACAAAGCTGGAGACCCCCAGACTGAGCCCAGATTTACACCAGGGTGGCTGAAATGACAGTTTCTCCCCCCGACTGTGCCGCAGGCAGCTGGGCAGACCTTTATTCCCAGGCTGTGGGATGTGCCCGGCTCTCCACAGACAGAGCTGACACTTGCTGTTAGAGCTTCCTTGGAGTGAAGTGCTGTGGCTCTTCTCTCTACAAGATCCCTCTGGCCATGCACCATCCCGTCCTCACCCAGATAGGAGGCAGGGCTGTGCCCTGGCAGCCCCCCTGGCCCTTTGGGAGCCCTTTGGGAAGGAAGTGAGCAGTGCCGGGCCCTGTGCTCGGACCCGGTGCTGCTGATCCCCCCCAGACCCCGTGAGTGCTGACACGAGTGGCAACACACATTCCCACACTCCTGTTCACTGAACACCAGTGCTGGGTGATGGCTGAGGCAGGTCACTGCTTCCAATCCGAAGGAAAGCTAAGCCTGGCTGTGCTCCTGTCCCTGCTCGTTTTCCGAGCAAGCCTCGCACCCCTCGCAGATGTTGTGGAGGCAGCTGGTGGCTCACATGGTGTTGACTCCTTGTTTCCAGCTGCTGCAGCTCGTTAAAAGGAGCTGTGGTACATTTAATCCTTTCCTACTGTCACTCTTGCCTTGAAGCTGTTGCTGCAGTGATGATCACGGTGTTTATGGGGCTGTGAGCAGGGGGACAGTGATCCACTCATCTGCTTGGAGCAGGGCTGTGGAGCCAAAAAGGCACGTTCCCATGGGGATGCAGGGGTACAAGCTAGCTAGGAGGCTGGGAATAAGGAGATTTCTCCCAGCTGCCCGAGCCATGAAATTCAAGCACAGCTCCTGTACATGTGGTGGGAGCAAGGGATTTATTTAACTCATCTTCTACCTGTGCCTGGTGAGGTTTTGCTGGGGTGATGCAGATGCTGGTGGCAGCAGACCGCAGGGACCCCTTTTTCCTCCAAGACTATCTATGGAGATGGGCTGAGAGCCTCTGATCACCCCCTGAAATCTGCATTTTGCCCTTCCGCTGAGGGATGCAGGAGCCCATTCCTGCTGCTCACCCTGTGATTGTCCCAGGAGTGATGGTGTGTACCTGGGAGCAGGAGACTCTCAGAGGGTGGCCTTGCATCACCTCAATGCATCTAGGCATGGGCAGGCAAAGATTAAAGCTTTGACACTCAGACAAAAGAAAGACAACCCTTTTTTAGGGCTTGAATACTCTGGCTACCTGCAAATGCTGCTGAAAGAGGAGTTCCAGGGGATCAGGGAGGCCAATTTTCCCCATTCCTGGTTCTTGGGGGAGGATTCTGGCTAAATTTGGATATCAAGGCATGTGCCCACCTCTGCAGTCTGGGAAAACTGCAACTTGCAGCCAAGCTGTGCACATTGGGGGAGTCCCAGGGATCACCAAGACTGGGGTTTCCCCCTTTTTTGCACTTGCTTCCAGCCTCTTCCTCACCAGCCAGGAACAAAAGGGCCCAAATGACGTTTGGAAAGTCCAGATCTGGTTTTGAAGCTGCAAAGGCTATGATCTCCAGGGGAAAACCATGGGAAGCTGCATCAATCCAATCACCTGGTTTTATTTAAGCCCACTAGCCGAAATCATCCACCTCAGATAATCATTCCCAAGCCAATCTGGATTTGATTCAGATAAGACAACGACTGAGTGGCAGGTTTGTAAACCTTTACCCCCCACTGTTATTTTTGTTTCCCCCTTCACTGTGGGCCCTTCTGCATCTCTGAATGGGACCAGAGAAGGACGGGGTGGTAGCACGAGCTCTTCTTGCCTCAAAAAGGCTGCAAAAGTGAGGAGCACCCCCTCCTCATCCTCTAACCTCCCGGAATGGGAGAGCATGAATGCATTTCATCTAAACAATTCAGTTTCGGACTGTTTTCCCAAATTGATTGGGACCTCTGAGAGCTAAGCGGAGCCAGGCAGGACCCCCCACACCAAAGCTGATGTTGTCCCACCCCTTGTACCAAGGCCAGCTTCGGCCCATGGTCTTCTGCAATGTGCCCCTCGTTGGCTCGGAGCAGAGTGATGCTCACTCAGCTCTTGGCCAGGGTGGTGCTTTCTGTCCTGTGTACCTTTGAGCAAAGGAAATAAAGCAGCATCTCTCCCAGAACTGCCTGCATCCAAAATCTCCCGCTAATTACTTTCTCCAGCTCTGTAACCCTTTTGCTCCCACAGCCTAGGAGCTCTGGCTTGCAGACACACTGATTTAAGGATTTGTTAAAAATCCCCCAAAGTTCAGCAGAATTCTCCAGGGTGGTGGTGGGGGCTGAGGGTTGCCAAGACACAACACTGTCAGATGCTCCCCCTCAAGGGGAAGGGATGAAATATGGAGGGTTCAAGCTCCTTGGACAAAACAGTGCTTAAAAAGTCCAATAAAATCACCATGAGTAGAATTATGATGGGATGCTGGGCCCATCAGATTGCTCAGCTTGGCTCAGCTTTCCTGAGGAGGCAGGACAAGTGGCTCCTGGTGAGATGGATTGGTCTCTGGTCACCCCTCTGGGCAGGGAGTAGGGAGATCCAGCCCTCCAGTGATACAGGGATCCAAGAGATGCTGTCAAGTCATTGCTAATGGCTCGCAGGCTGTCAGGATGCCCCCATGGATAACCTTTTCCCAGCCTCCAGCAAGGGTTCCTCTGCTGAAGGGAGGTGTCTCTAACCCTGCTGAGATGTTCTCAGTTACTGGTTGTATGGCAACTCAGTTGGGCTCCAGCAGATCCCTAAATAACCCCTCTCTCCACCACGAGGATGCAGAGCTGTGGGACTCACTCCTTCCCCAGTGGAGCTGTTTGTGCCAGGGGCTGTGGGGGCTCAGGACCAGGGGGTGCAGCCCTGCCAGCAGCACCAGGGAGAGAAGGTCCCTTCGGAGAAAGGCTGGAAAATCCTGCAGACACCTACCCAAAGCTTTGGTCTAAGGTGAGGGGCAGCTCCTGACCGACCTGCCTCTGATCCCTGCAGCCATCCCTGTTGGCAATCAGGGAGATGCAGGGCTGGCAGGGAGCGCCTGGCTCTCCCCACTGCACAGGGACCTGCTTCTCATCAGTGTCCACATTTTGTGCCTAAAATGGGCTGTGCGCCCCCTTGTCCTGCTCAAGGGTCCTAGTGCTGCAGGCTCTGTGCTTGTCCTGACCCCACTGAGGGGCCAGGGGGGCTCCAGCCCCAGCCCTGCCCCAGCCCACCCCACACAGCGCCTGGTGCTGAGCTGGTGGCCGTGACTCACAGCCTGGGGCTGCTGCAGCACACCAGCTCAGGGCAGGCACTGACAAGGGCTGTGGCCAATCAAAGTGGCACATGGGGATGGCCAAATGCATCTGCCCTGGTTGGCATTTGCCCAGGGCAGCGGGGGAGTTCATGGAAGGAGTTGTTTCCCCAGCCATGTTGGTGTCTGCATGGAACCCACAGGTGACCAAGGTGGGGACATCCCCACACCAAGTCCCCTTACAGCTAGGACAAGATAGAGGAGCTAACTGGAGCTTGAGGAGGGGCTCTGTGTGGCTGAAAGAAGATGGTGAGCTGCACTATAACATATGATTAAGGTCCTGAGGATCTGGGGAAGAAGATTTCTCTTGATGGAGTTGGGTAACAGAGGCTGGTATTGCCAGGAAACAGTGTTGTAAGGAAGAGAAGACCTGCTCCTGCTTGGCTTCAGGTTAAGTGTGATGGTCCCTGCTGCTGATAACCCAACACCTTGTTTTGTATGGACTCCCCAAACAACACACCTCATGTTGGCACCCAGTGCCTGAGGCAGAGCAGCCAAAGGGCTGCTCAGCAGGGCTGGGCTGGAGGGAGGCTGCCTGGGGCAGCCCTTGGCGTGCCTTCAGGCTCCTTCCAGCCCTGCAGCTCAGAGGGAACACTTCTAGAAACACACAGGAGACAACAGGCACAACTCAAGGCTAGAAGATGGTTCTCGCCCAGACCAGCCTCATACTGAAACACAGAGTTGCTGCTTCTACGTTTACATGTAGCAGGACTTGTCCTTTAAATCAGTCCTACAGAACACCCTGGGATTTACCTTTCCATGACACTGGAGACCTAAGACCTTGTCCCTTTGCTCCCTGTGTTCCCCACCCTGGGAGAGTCCCTGAGCACACAGCAACACACAGACCCTGTGTGACAATCCTTGCCACGGGACCAGCCTCGGCTCAGAGTTCAATTCAAGGTGATGTCCATCACTTTTAGTACAAACTCCTTAATTTATGAATCTGCCTACATTGCTGAGGCAAAAGTAAACAGCCTTTACACCTCGTGTCCTTCACAGCTGTGGCACTGCTCAAATGCCCCAGGAACCTGCAGGCAGTGGGACAAGTCACCCTTTCCCCGGACTCTCTGGCTCCTGCTCATCCCCTGCTCAGACCCAGGCATGAGACACATTGTTATAACACGCAGAGGTCACATCAGCACCTGAGGTTGCTTGGCACAAGGAATGCACAGATCTAGGAATATAACGGGAACTCTCCTATGCAGCAGTAGGCAGTGATTAGGTATTTTTTCCCTTTTGGAGGATTTTTGGTTCTCCAGTCCCTCTCCACCAGAAAAACTCCTTGGCACTGTTCTCATCCTTTTGAGAAGGTAACCACGAAACTTTATATTCAACCAGTGGTGGTTTCGAATCCTTACCTCTTTTCCATCAAGTGTTGGTCCTACACTGAGTGGAACCACACATTGGGTTCCACCCTGTGTGCTTATGGATTTAGAACCTCTGGAAAAACCTCTCTCCACCTTCTCTACACTCCCGTATGCTCTAAGGAACACCCATCTCTCAGGATGCTGCACAGCTGTTTCGAACACTTGGACACTTGGGCGTAAAAGGAAACCTCTTGTCCCAGTACAAACACCAGAATTTATGTATTTAATGCAATTTCATTCGAGGGAGGGGGTTGTTCAGAAGACTTTTAGCATCAAAATGCTTCAAAAGAAGAGAGAACATACCTGCGGGCTCCTCCGTGCTGCTGGCGGCGGTGGTGGGGGGCGCGGCGGGGATCTCTGTGCAGGACAGCGAGGAGACAGGAGTAGAAGGGAGATAAAAGAAGCAGGAATTATTCCAAATCCCAAAGAGCCTGGCCCCTGCACACACTGCATGTTCCCTCCCCAGCTGTGTCTACCAGCACGGAGGGTTTCCCAACTATGTCCTCCAGCAAGCAGCATTGCAAGAGCCCCAGAAACCAGTGCACCAGGACCATACCTACTGGGGAGTCAGGCCTCCCTAGAGGGTGTGGGAAAGGGGCTTTTTAACAAAACATTTTGGCTTGTGGCTGCAGGCTGCACTGTGCCCAGCCCCTGCAGGCAGTGGGAATGCTGCGGCCTCTCCCTGTCCCAGGGTTGTCCCTTCCAGCTGCTGTCTCCACCCATGTCTGAGGCAGTGTGAGCACTCCTCTCCTGTGAGATAGGGTGCAGGTAAAGCATTGCATCTCTCTGCAGGGATGTAATGTTACCTCACACATTTAAGGGAAATACAAACATTTCTGGTGCCAATGCACTGGTCCCTGGTTTTGATTTGGGACCAGCTTTGCTGAGCAAAAACCACATAATGTTTGGGATATTCATGCCCACACCTGGCTGTGTTTGTTGAAGTTAAAAGGATGGGCAGTGGATGGAGGGATGGCCCCAGGATGCTCTCCTTTCCCAGAGCACATGCATAGCTCTCATCACAGACATCCTTCACACATTCAGGGCATGATGATGCAATTTCTGTGCATTCCTGGTAATCCTGGTGGGGGAACTCACTACCAGCCCAGTTTGAAAGCGGAACTTAGACATGAGCTGGGGGTCAGCATTTGCCTCCTTCTGCTTGTGCTCTTAGGGACACACCTGGCCACGAAGGCAGGGTTTGCTGGGCTCAGTCTGCATTGTGGTGACAGCAGCTCATAGGGGTGCAGCCCAATTAGCATTAGGTGATTTTTTTCAAGTCATTCACCCTCAGGCAATTAAACACAGGCACAGCTCATGTGAAAGACATGGTGCATAGTCAGGCAGCACATGGAGAGCCAGCACAGCCATCCCAAAAAGCTGGATGGGTGCTCCTGACTGCAATCCAGACAGACCCTACTGCGGTCTTGTTCATTCCCCATGAGGTGTTTTTTGCATGACTGGAAGTCTCTAGGACAAAGAAAATATAAGCAGTGGTAAATAAGAGAGTAACTGTGCCCTTGCAGGCAAGGTGGCAGCCCCTTGCTAGTGGCAGTGAGCCTGTGCCAGTGGGAGGGCAGTGTGGGCAGGGATGGAGCCCTCCACTGCACATGGATCACATATGTGTGAACTCCATCCCTCCCATGCGTAGGATATGCTGACTGACATTTTTCAAGGGTGAAAATGTGCTGGTTTGAGTTTTTTCTGGGATGAGGGAATTGTGAGTTGCTCATCTCCTCACTTTGATTGCTTTGGTGTCCTATGTGGAGATCCAGCTCCCAACAACTGCACATGAGGCCTGACGGCCGGGCCAGAGCCTGGCTTGGAAAGCGTTTTTAGCAGAAGCTTTGGCCCCTGGGGAAGGATGTTTTGCAGTGACACAGAAGCAAGTGGCTCCCATGGGTGCTGGGTGGTGGTCAGGTGGCAGGGCCAGGCAGGGCAGCCCTGCCAGGCTCACAGCAGCCCTGAGCAAGCCGGGTCGGGAGCTGCGTGAGCACAGCCCGGCTCCAAACCCCTGGATGGGTCATGTTGAAATCCTGTGTCTGTCTTTATTTAGTGCAACAAATCCCAAGGGACCTGATGCAAGGAACAATTTACTCTCTGATTTGCCATGGCCCTGGGGAATGATTAATGATAAACCTTTGTGCATACTTGCTGCAGAGCAGACTGGAGCCACGGCTGGAGATCTTGGGGAAACAAGCATCTGGTTTGAGCTCTTGCTGTCCCATTGCAACATGGGGAAAAATGAATCTCAAGTGACCAAAACCCACCCTGGAATGTATGTTTTCTTCAGCAGGAGAAGGTGGAGAAAGGGTGTCTGGCCCATAATTTGTCAACGGCCAATGTGAGAGGGAGATGCTGCGAGGGGACAGTGCAGGAGCAGACTGTGGGTTCCCACCAAAGACTTGATTCTTTCAACCTTCACTTTTCTTGTTGGGCCTTTTTCCCCTTTTAGCAGCAGGGAATCACCCTTGAGGGGAGCAGTACCTCCTTCCCATCCCATCCCAGGCACACTAATTTGGATGCTTCCTTTCATTAGGGTTGGGGGGAGATGCCTCACAAGGTGCATGAGCCACAGAATGATCCAACAGCAGCAAATCCAACAGGCAGCAGAGAGGAGCAGCGGGCTAAAGCCCACCTTGCCTGGGCAGTGTGTGCTCAGCAGGGGCTGAGTGAGGATCTGGGTGTTTGCAGAGCAAATGCTGCAGTGGAGACACTTTGGGAGCTGTACCTGGTGCTCCCTGCTGTTGTTTTAAGAGCAGAGGAGGAGAGCAGCTTTGGGAAGGCAAATTGAAAAGCAAGCTCAAAGAAGCAAATGATAAAACAGCCCCTGTTTCTGGGAGGGTTGTGTGAGTGCAAGCTCCCCTTTAGCAATCCAGGTGCTATCGCTGCATTACTGTGATGGTAACTCCACCAACCCAGCAGCTCCTCTGATTTGAGCTCTGTGTCAGTGCAGCACAACCTGTTTTTGGAGAGAAAACCCTGTTTGTAGCGATCTGCTGTAGCACCCAGACCTGATGTGGTACCCAAAAATAAATGTGCTCTTGAAGCACCTTTGCTCCACGAAGCAAAATCAAATTACCGTCAGAGTGGTCTGTAACTGCACTCACATAACCCACCCGAGGAGGCAGATGAGCTGTTTGGAAGCTAGTGCTGGACTGTGCTCCCTGCTGGGGGCAGTGTGGATGGCAGGGGTACCCAGGCAGCTCCATCCCCCGAGGGCTGCCCGCTGGCACGGTCGTGATAGGGTTAAGCAGCCTCACAGCACGGGCAGTGGCTCCTGCGGGTTTTTAAGGGTTAATATCTCTAATCTACAGACACTGAAAGAATGATCCACCTACTTATGCAGGGGGCGATGGGAGAGCGGCTTTGCTGGTAGCCTTTGGCGCATCGGTTGCAGGTGATGCCGGTGACACCGTCCTTGCAGGGACACTGGCCCGTGGTCTGGTTACAGGTTTGGCCGGCGGCACCCACGGGATGGCAATCGCACTCTGTGGGGGGAACACACAGCAAGAGGGTCAGGGGAGAGCAGAGCTGGCAAAGGCGGCGTTGTGCAGCAATCCCGGCTCGGCTCCACCTTTCACGTCCCACCCAGCCAGCGGCCGCGCTGACCTGGAGCAGAGGTGGCGCTTGGCAGAGGGGGTGTGGCGGCCCTTACTCGGGCACAGAGGGGATGGCACCGGAGACGGGGTGGCCCTGCCACAGCCCATCCCGCTGCGGAGATGGAAAGGCAGCCAGGGTGTCTCAGGTGCTGCACAGCCCTGGGGAGGCAGCGTGGGGACACCCACCCGTGGACACAGAATCACAGAGTACACCGATTTGGAAAGGGCCCACAGGGATCATTGAGTCCAACTCTTAGCCCTGCACAGGCCCATCCCCAAGAGTCACACCGTGTGCCTCAGAGTAAACACAACTGCCTTATCCATGAGTGCTCTGATCAAGAGTTTGCAGGACTCGAAGAAGAGGGGAGAAGGCAAAGCAGCACCCACTGCCCTCACCCCAGCAGCTTCGAACGCCCTCAGGCTCCCAGGAGCAGTGGCAGAACTGTAAGGAAGAGGGACAAAACCCAGGAGCGTTTCATTGCCCCTTCAGCACCTGAGATCTCAGGCAGGGAGCGAGTGCTTTCAGAGATGTTGGGAATTCATTTCACGTGCACTACAAGACAAACCAAACCAGTCACCCTCCTCCTTTCAGTGCTTTCGCTCGAGCCCTTCCCTGCTGAGCAGCATCCCTGGCAGCTGGCGCTGAGGGAGCAGGAAGGAGATGCCCTTGTGGGATGCAGGCAGGCTGGAGGACCTGCTGTTCCCGGCCAGATGGATGGAGGCTTGATGGCAGAGCTGGGCAGATGTGAAGGGTTTGGCAGGGGATGTAAATACTGCACTTGAAAACATTCACCATCTCATTTCCCACATTGGGACTTACCGGCGCAGCTGTTTGGGTAAAAAAAAAAAAAAAAAAAAAAAAAAAAAA
>VZRE01014466.1:261899-329653 GCA_013396775.1 Cephalopterus ornatus
AAAAAAAAGGCATCAGGGCTTGTTATCATCACTGCTCCAAAAGGATTACGGCCTCGCACATTTGTTAACAGCCCTGATTTCTAAGAGCTGCAAGCACCGTGCCAGACTGCGGTCTGCCCCTGCTGAGCGGTGGCAGGGAGAGGCAGGAAAGCAGGAAAGCTTTCCTTTTCTTCTGCAGCATCCTCGGGAAGGAGCCAGCCAAATCCCTCCCAGGGGAGCACTGATCCTGCTCTTCTTCTGCCCCTCAGGGGAGCTGCCTGCTAGAAAGGGGGCTTGGGGAAAAACGTGCCCCACTGCTCAAAACCTGGAGGGGGTTGGTCTGTGGGTCAGGACCAGTACGAGTGCCTCCGTGGGCTCCAGTGGCTTAAAATACTCCCAGATCCCCCAAACTGGGCATGTCACTCGATGAGGGTTTGTTCTTGCAACCCCTTGGCTCTGAGACACCCTAAATCTGCTTCATTTGGGGACAACAAATCACATCCCACATTCATTTGTGTTGGGAGTTCAAGTTTTGGTGTTTGGCTGGAGCCTCCCTCCAACCCACCCCAGCATGATCCTGCTCCAGCTTCCCTGTACCAGCAGCTCCCGGTTTGACCCCCCTCCCAGCAGGGTTTGGGTAGTGCCTCTAGCCTCCTTGCACTGAGATTTCCCCTTCTCCCTGCGTGGGACATCCCATTCCTGTGCAGCCCTTCCCAGAGCACCAAGCAAACTGCTGCCATCCCTGACTCCAGCAGTCTTGGGTGGGAAGAGATGGAGCCTTGCCAAAAACTGATGGTTTTTCACATGGCAGGGGAAAAAAACCCTTCAAGAAACCAACAAAGATTTTGCTTCCTTTCTCCTCTTTTCCTAGCACTTCAGATTTGGTTTTTTTGGTTGAGTTCTGCTCTCTCTCCTGGCTGTGAGCTGTCCCTGGGAAATAGCTGCTTACAAACCTGCCCACAGCAGAAAATTTGCTTTTCTAAACTTAATTTTGATTGAAAAAGTTTCAACATGAAATGAGTGTGGTTGGTGATGAGCTCAGAGAGCAGAGGGATGCTTAGGTGGGAAAACTTGCACACTGCAGCCCCAGGGGATGGCTTTGATAATGCTGGGGGAGAGGATATAAAAACACATTAAGTGAAAGAGTGCAGAAGAGCCAGGACAGAAAAGAGTTAAAGAAGAGCAGAGAGTCAGGAGTTAATACAAAAATAAGCAAATCAGGGAAGGGTTACACAAGAAGAGGCAAAGGGCAGGAGGATGGGGAGGAACATGCCTCATGTTTCAGGCGTCCCCTCTGGGGCTGCGTGCTGGTTTCAGGCATCGCCTGCAAACCCCCATCCTGTGAGTAATCCTCCCCCCTGTGAACGGATTGCACCGATTTCAGTGAGACTGCTTGGATGAGAGAGGGAAAGGGAGGAAAACAAGGCTTGATGATGAGTAAGATTTACAGAATCAGGCTCTTGGAGGCCGGGCTGCAGAGCACAGAGTACTCTTCTGGACACCACATAAATAAATAGCGATGCTGCTGCTTCCTTCCCTCATGAGGTAATGCCTCGGCACAGCTTGTCCAGAGCTGCTGGGTTATTTTTACAGCCGTATCTGTCTGAGGTTGCCTCCTCTCTCCCCAGTCTGGGCTCCTGTGAGGGCTCTGCAGCACAAGTGTCACCTGTGTCCCCGTGAGCACGTGTGATGTGCCCAAGGTTGCAGAGTAGACAAGTCATGGAGGAGCTGGCACTCACCAGCTCATGGTCCAGGACCTCACCAGGACAAAGCCCTGGCTGATCTCTGACAGCTCATGCTGACACACGGTGGGGTAAATCCCCTCTAGGTGTCTGGATGTGCTTTGTGTCACCAGTCCCCAATTTTTGGTTGGGGCACAGGACTCAACCTGTGTGTCCGTGACCACTGCCGTGGGCAGGGCACTCCGGCTCCTCCAGAGCCTGACCCCAGTCTGACTTGTCTATCTTCCAGAAAACTCTCTGAATCAGCAGCAACTCAGCCCTCGTGGTGCAGGGAGGCAGGAGGTGGTCTAGGCAGTGTCTGCAGATGCGTATTTGCTGTCCCTGTCCTAGAGAAACTGAACCAGCGCCAGCAATTAGGAGCAGTTAAAGGTAATTTGCAGTTCCCTGGCCAGTGCAAACACTTGCAGCCAGCAATTACAGGCTCTTCTCCTTCCCCAGCCGTGAAGTGGCTGGGCTGCTGCTGCTTGATGCTGATTTTTCGAGTACAGTTCAAATTCCTTTGGGCTGTAGCCCCAGATCGAGGAAAGACTGCAGGAGAGTCGCAGTGGGAGTGTGATTGGTGCCAACGCCCCCTTTGGCATCCCCGTGCCCTTCCTGATGGGCACCTTTGGGCTCACAAAACAGCTTTTCAGACCTCAACTTCCATGAGTGCAAGGATCACCCCACAGAGGAGGGTGCGAGGGTTCAGTGAGATGAGAGAGGAGCAAAGTGGAATTATGTTGGTGCAAGAAAACAGGAGGTCTGCAGTCTGTTAGTCCACAGAGCACTGGGGGAAGGAAATAACCATCAGGATTTAGTTCTTCTGGAGTTCAAATCTTAAAGAAAAATCTTTGATGTGGCAGAAATGATCGGGAATTTCTAGGGAAAAATGAAATTATTTGCTGCATGAAAACATGGCTGTGGAGGAGGAAACAAGGAGCAGGAATCTGTGGTGAGGTTTTAATGGGCACTGAGGGTAGCAGTGGGGGTGCCTCTGCCCATAAAAGATGATTTTTCTTATAAAATAATCATGGAGTAGAAAGCAGGGAGCTAAAAGCATTTCTAGGTGGCCCCCTACAAATTGGCTAGTCCAGATGTGTTGGTCTTCTGCGAGACAGATCCGAACTGGCCGAATGGATGAGGGGATAGCAGCCAAAATCCGGTGCACAGAAGGCTGCATAATTGGAAGGAGGGAACAGGATGGCTCCATACACACTGAAGGGTCCCAATTAACTGCAACCACTCCAGGAAAAGATCTAGGAGTCAATGAAACATCTGGCTGATTGCAACGGAGCTCAGAAGAGCCACAAGATGGGAGGTTGTGTTATGAAAGGGATAGAGAGTACCAGTGAATGTAATATCATGGCACTATAGAAATCAATAGCACGTCCTCAGCTGGGGAACTGCAGTGAAAGGCAGGGAGAGGCACCCATCTGAGGACGGAAAAGATTAGGAATGCCTTGCCAAGAGACGATGGAGGGGTGCCAAGTAACGCAGAGAGCCGAGAAGGTCAGACAGGTGCTCCTCTTCACTGGTCCTTAAAGCACAGGGACAAAGGGACATTCAAGGCGTTTAAAAGGCAACCTTTTTCAATGATAAAAGGAAATGCTTCTTTGCACTGCACGTAATTAACTCGTAGAACTCATGCTACGAGACACCATGGCAAGGGCCCAACAGGATTAGATAGGGCTATGAATGAGAACATCTGTAGTTACATTAGCTGGGATTAATATATATACGGATATAAGCACTCCAAGCCAGCTACTAACTGCCTGCAGTTAGGAGGAGATTTCCCCTGGGGCCAAGCTCTTGCAGAACTGGCTGTCTTGGAGTTTTATATCTCTGTCTGGAGCTTCCAAGACAAGCCACTATTATATGTACAGACCTGCTGAGGCAGAGCATCACCCGCCCGAGCACAGGCGGGGACACATTTCTGTGCCTCAGCTGAGGTTTGGGACTAAAAAATACCTGCAAGCAAATCTTAGGGCTCTTCATGGAAGGATGCAAAACGCCCTGGGAAAGTGGTTGAGCTTGCTGGAGTGTCTCTGCCCCTGCTGAAGGCTGACAAATAGCATGACAAAAGTGCAAATATTTTTCCTCCCCTGAATTTTGGTCGGAGGTATTCCCAGCTGCTAATCTTCCCCCCACGCACGTGTGTTGAAAGGTAAACAGAGGGATAAATCTCCAGGCTTAGCTCCCCTCAAGTGTGACCTTTATTGAGAAGGTACCTGAAAAGACCTGCATTTTTGGAGAATTAACATCTTCCTGTTTTCAGGGAAGCTGTGTCTTTGGGAGGCTTTCGGAACGCTGAAAAATCTTTTTGACTGAGAAAAAAGGCTGGATTTTACAAGGTGTGCAGATTTCCTCTTGTCACACGGGACCTGCCATGATCACACACCTTGCAGGGCTCCCAGATCCAACCGCCCAAAGTGTGACCTCTGCACTGAGCAATGACCCAACAATGCATCAGACAGGAAGAAAAAACACCTTAATTTGCAATAGTCACTGATGAAGGTCCCTGTATTGAGAAATCACATTCAGTTTTCAGAATGAATTCAAGGCTCATATAGCCCAGATGCCTTAGGTGCACATTTATATTTGCCCATGCTTTAAAATGCTTTTCCAGAATCACGGCCAAAAATTGCTTCCCTTTGGTTGCTTTCCTTCTTTCCTCTGAAGACTTCAATGGGAGTGAAACGTGTGGCTACAGAAAATTTCTGTCGGAAAAAAAAAATGCACTAAACCCAGATTTCTTTTAAACCCCTTCTCTTTGATTCCAGCAGTATTTTGAACATCAAAATGTTGAAATAACTTGAATTTGTCTGTTGCCCCAATAACACAACCTGATGCAGTAACCATTTGCCTTATGCTTTAGTATTTAGAGGTGTGGTTTCCATATTATTACTTAAATGAGCTTTTTTTTTTTGTTATAGAGTTACTTTTTTCCTGCTCCACTGTCTTTAGTAACTCGGATACAGAGATGCTGGTTCCTCTGGTCATATCTGCCCAGGGAATGCAAGGTGTGAGAACTCCTTGGGTGCATCCAGCTCTCCCATTGTATCCATAATCCATCCCAGAGATGACCCCTTGAAGATGTCACAAAGTCCTGACCCGGGCAGGCTATTTTAGGAGATTTGCTTTGGCTCCTATCTTTGGGGAATAGATTCAAAACAAGCAGCTCTCCTTCCTCTGGAGACCTATCCCAGTTATTTGTCCATGGATGAGGAGAGCCTGGTCTGATCTCTGTGCACCTGAGAGCTGCTGGCTCCGGGGACAGCACCCTGTGGCGTTGGGTGAGACCACAGCCACTGGCACAGCATCTCCACCACGGGCAGCACGTCCTGCAAATCCCACAGATTTATGTCGTGGGGAAGAGAAACTGTGGTATTTAGTGTGCACCCACCCAGTCTGGCCCCAGCTAGTTTGCTTAACCAGAAGCAGAGGTTGAAATGTCTCTGTGTTAACCCTGAATACTAATAATGACTTCAAATATTAACTATTAACTGCTTTGCAAGGAGATCGTCGGCTTGTCTGCGATATTGTGAACTGGATTTAGCTCTCCAAAGGATCATGTTCATGCACAATGTCCCTCAGCACATTCTCTTGGAGATTTAAGGGATTCTTGCCAGCAGAACATGAATTCCTCCTTTTATCGGGCAAAGCCAAATAATCTCTTGGTGTTTCACAGTGTCCCTCCTCCTGCGCCGCTTCTCAGGGCTCTCCCATTTCTTCCTCCCGAACTGGCACTCGGGGAAGCCAAGGGCTCTGGCGCCCTGCAGTTTGGGCCAAATTTCACAGATTAGACCTTGTCTTTGTCTTCGCCATAACAAGGAACAGACGGGCCCACAAAGCCTCCACTGAGCAGGAGTCGCCGCTAATCCGGAGGGGGCTTTGAACCACGGCAATAAATCCACTTTTTGGGCAGGCGCGCTATGGGCAGGCGTTAGAGATACAGACAATAAGACAATTATGGCAGCACTTTCCAAAATGCTCAAAAATTCCCGTGTTAAAAAAGTTGCTAGAAACTCCCCCGTCGCCTGTGAGCTCTGTCTTTTGGGTGATTCTCAGCCATGGATGCTGAGACACCCAGGGACGAAGCATCGGGGCTTGCTTCTCCCTGCTTTTGCTGGCAGGACTTGGGTTTTGTCATGGAGGATGTTATCCCTTTTGTTTTTCCATCAAAAGATGTCAAGTCTGGCCTAAGACCTGCAGGGCAAGCTCTGGCCAGGCAAAGAACGGCTTAGTGGGGCACATGACTCTAAAGCAAAATACAGCTCATCCTGCTTTCATGGGGGACATTGCAGGAAGAAAGAGTGTGTTGGAAAATACTGATTTTGAGGGAGGGAAAAAAAAAAGGCAAACTTTTTCTCCTCCTGATGCATTTTTAGCCTGGCTCCTGAGGAAATGAAGTTCCTACAAGTGTATTCTCCCACTAACAATATTTCAATCAAATCTGACAGCAGAGCAAAAGTTTCAGAGATAATGAGGTTGCCACAAGGCTCAGGAGAAAAGGCAGTGGAGAAGATGAGAGAGAAACTCTAGGAAAAGCTCTGCAGAGGGGGATCCCTTCAGTGTGCACAGCCCTTACGGGCCACTAAAGTATCCCCAGTGGGGAGAGTCCCCAGCACCCCACGTGCAGGGGAAAATTGCAATGAGAGCTCTTGGGGCACGAATCGCAGTCACTAATTCGTGATGCTCCGAGAAGCCTATGTTTAAGTGGAAAATAAATCCTTTTCTACCAGAAAAAAAAAGCCTTTTCATTTTAGTATGCTGAAAACCAGCGTGTGTGGATGAGCAGGACCGAGCTTTGGTTTAATTCTCAGGATCTGAGAGCCTGGAGGACTTTCCATTCTGAAGAACTGGTCTGAAGCAGGAAATTATCTCAACAGTTTGAAAACACTTATGGGGAAGGCAAATTATTCCTTGTCTTTCCTCTGTCTTGGAGATATGCAGAGGTCTGGCTATGCAAATGAATTTAGCAACTTTTGTTCATAGTCTGAGACTTATCATGGAGAACTGGGGTTTAGGCTGGTTTTATTTCTTAATTAGGGTGCAAATTCCCCTCTATTGTGTCATGCGCCACCACTTCTGAAAAACCACAGTCCAAACCTGACCTCCAGGATTGCTTCTGGATGTATCTGTGCTGGAAAACCAAACCCAAGCCACAGTTTTGAAGGTGGTCAGCCCCCAGTTTAGCCAATAAAACTCCTCTTGGGCACTAGCATTGCCAGAATGTGATTTTTCAGGAATGCAGAGCTAGCTCTCGTCGGGGAATCAACTATCTACATTTTCCGATTAAGCTGGATCGTCCAAATGCCTAACATGGATTTGGGACTCAGCTGTCAGCTCTATCTCCCCTCTGAAGGTGCTAGGGGGGTGGTTTCCAGGCTGCAATGGAGACTCAAGGTCCTTCTGAGGGTCTCTGGAGGAGCCTCCTCCACCCTTCATCCTCCTCATCGCACCTTTTGGTTCCCTGGAGTCATCAGAGTGTCTTTCCCTGAACTCTGCAAGCCCCACACAGTGCTGGCAGGTTCTGCCATGGCTTTAACCCTTTCTTCTTTCCCTTTTCTCAGCTCATCCCTTCCCTGGGCTGTTCCTCCCCTCCTGTACTAAAAATGCCGCAGGTCTCCAGCTGCGGTGGAGGTGGATCTCTAACCCAGCTCACTCGGGGGTGTCCCTCCCCTGGGGGGTGGTGTTTGGGGTCCTGGTTTTCCAGAGCATTCCCAGGGCTGTGACACACAGAACATGCTGGGGCCCTGAGTGTACCTCCCATGGGGGCAGGGGCTCCTGGCTGGGCTGGGAATGGAGCCAGGTGCACTGGTGTCTTGGTTATGTCCGCGTGTCTTCCCAGCCCATCTGAAGACGCCAAAAGTCCCTTCCTCGCCTCCCCTTCCCTAAACCAGGTTTGTTTCAAATTTACCTTTAAATGCAAGGGAGATGTATCAACTCAGCAAAGTCCAAAAGACTCCTGGGAGAGAGGGGAGCTCTGCTGAAAGGGGCTCTGGGAGTACCACTGTGGTTCTGTGGAGGAGAACCAGGGCCCAGATAAGCAGCACTCCCGTCCCTCAAGGTGCACAGTGCCTGCCCAGAGCAGTCCCAGGAGTCCTGGCTGGAAGGGGAGTCACATCCCACAGCAAAAGTGCCTGAGAGGGACCAATATTGACTTCTCTGGAGCCAGAAGGCAGCTGCAGCTTAGGGAAATTTTCGGCATGGAGGTGATTTTGCTCTGACCTTATCAACAGGAGAACAGACAAAACCCTCTCTACCCTCTCTCTCTTTTTTTTTTTTTTTTTTTTTTTTTGGTTAGTTTTTTTTCTTTTGCTGTTTTTTTTGGTTAATGACCTTCAAAACCAACTTCCAGAGATTGTAGCAGAGCAGAGACTCCCAGCACATGCATTTCATCTGGGGTGTGGGTGGCAGAGCCTCCTCACTCAATGGCAATACCCTTCGGTGCTCTGCCAGCCCCTGGGGCTGGGAGGGAGGTCTGAGGTCCTCTCTGCTCTCTCCAAGCATCCAGGTTTCAAACCGGGACTGCCTAAAATATATTCCACTGAAAGCAAATACCTGTTTAAACTTTGCTGTGTTGTGGGAGGTGGCCCTGATCAGAAGCCAGAGAGAGGAAAAAGTCAGTGATGAATCTCTGGGAAGACCAGAAAGCAAGATTTTACCTTCATCCCAGCTAATTTGCACTGAAATGGAGAACCATACATCATTAAAATTATGGATTTTAAAAAGCTGGAATGGCCAGGTAGATGCCTTGTATTGAGCTTGAGTATTCATTTGAAAAAGAAAAAAAAAATCACTCCTTTTCCATGTTTTCACGCTACAAATGCAAAACAGTTTAGGAGTTTCTGTAATGCTGACGTCCCTTCTTTGCTCTGGGACCCTCTCAACCCAAGTTGGTGAATGGTGCAGCTCTGTCCTGGGTCCTGGGGTGCCACAGAGGAGGTGGCACTTGGTGGCCGTGGCACTCGAGCTCCTGAGCTGCCCCAGCACACCCCCCCACAGAGACCCTGAGCATGGACAGGTTAAAGCTGCACTTCCATAAACTTTCTCCATCTGATATGTGTGTGCCTGGGGGTTGCTGATGACAGGTTTTAGATGTAGAAACCATAAATCAGCTCTCAGCACTTGGAATAATATCGATATAAAGACTTACGGGGCCTTGGGGAAGGGGGTGACCAAGGCATAGCCACTAACAAATGCAGTATGGAAATGCAGCTAGAAAACTGTTCTCGTGGCAGTGGAAGGGCATGTCCTGTGGAGAAATGAAAGTCTGTGCTTGGCAGATCAATGCCTTGGAATTTGGACTTTCTCCAGTGATGTGATTTCTCAGAGATGACCAAGCCCTGACGCAAGAACTCGACCCAAGCCCTACCAGCACTACGAGTTGGCTCATCTCTTATCCGAACAGTAGCTCCAGCTGGTCTCCAGAGAGGAAGAAAAAGAGAAAAGGAAGGGAAGAAAGTGTGATAATTAAGGACAACTCGCTGGTGTGAATTCCTAGAAAGTATTGCCTTGGACTTTGCCTTGATACAACAACTGAGCTGGATTAGAGATGGGCACCAAAATGAGGTTGCTCTGGAGAGAGGAGCATCTCTCTTAGGCTGGACTTCACCCTTGCCTAAGGCGGACACTGGACACCAAGGGCAGATCTCCTGTGTGGATGGGCTCCCTGCAGTGATGGGAGGGTGCCTGGGGAGCAGGTACTCACTGCAGACAAGGAAAGGCTGGGGACAGGAGCCCTGTCAGGACCCACCACTGGTGGCCCTGCCGTCCCTGGAGCCCTGGTGTAGGGGATCCAGCCAGGCCATCCCTACATCTGGGATGTGTCAGCTGTGAGCTGGCCTACCCTCCACCTAGGTGTGGATTGGGGACCATGATGGCAGGGGTCATCCCTGAGGATGGAGGGGTGCTGACCACAACTGAAACCACAGACAAACTGATCTCGCTGTCCTGCACTGGGATATGGCCCGTGAGACACCAGCGGGACACCAGCACACGGATGGCAGCAAGCCCGTGCTCAGCCTCTGCTGTCTGAAGTGGGGCTTATCCCCACTGCCCTCTGCACCCCAACTTCCCAACGGGGCTCCGGGCAGCAAGGAGAGGTTCCATCTCCCCTGGCTTCAGCCTCGTGGGAATGGGCTCTCAGCTCTAAGCCGGTCACGCAGCTCCCTCTATAGTCAGTGGAGAGAGGCGGGGACTCGTCCCACTGTCCCTGTCACCAGAGGCTCTGCTCTCCTCTCCAGGCAGCACCGGGAACCAAAGGCTGTGTTAGTCCCCCCCACTCAGAGCCTGCAGCTGGGTGGGAAGAAAACTTGTATCTGCACCCATGAAATCAAGGATCAGAGGCTGAGCCCATGGGGATGGCACTCGCCCTCCCTCCTGCTTCAACCCAAACTGCCTCCAAAATGAAAATGTCAAAGGCTTGACCCTTCGTGGGTACAAGCCAGGATGAGCAGGTAGGCTGAGAGTGCCTTCTGCGTTTTGAACAAGCCATTAAATACTTCAATGCAGATGGAAAACCTGCCAGGCTCTGCACAGGCGTGGAGCTGTGGCAGCACCGGGGAATCAGACAATCCCATTTTTTACCAAAACATGGAGTCCTAATGAATGTGACCTCTCCAGGTACCAAATCCTGCCCCTCCACAAGGGGTTTGCACTGGCAGCCTCAGCACAAGTGCATTCATAACGTGTATTATTTGTCATCTTTTCATCAAAAAGTGTGTAAAGCCTCTCCCCCAAGTGCAGAGCTGTTTTACAGCCGGGCTATAAAATCCTGCAGACTCTCTGCTCCAATAGAATTACATTAGTGCCAATAATCTGGCAAATATCAGGAGGGAATTTAATCAAAAGAAATAACACCAGGGCCCTGATTTACAGCAGCCCACGACAGAGCGGGGCGGACGAAGGTTTGCAGGACCCAGATGTGGAATTTCACTTGCAACATCATTTGGAGCAGAGGGAAAGCAGAAGGAACTGGAAGCAGGGCTTTGGTGTGTTGGGAACTCTTCGTGCTTTCTTAAAAACTAGTGAGAAAAGGAACAATTCACCCTTGTCTGTCTTAAAAGATGAACATGCAAAATTTCTTGTATCTGGAGCTTTGCTTATCTGGACAGTCCCCACACCTAAAGGGGGTGTGCAACACCAGGTTTGATGAGTCCAGGGCAAAGGGCATCCTGCTCCCTTGCCCTCTGGGATGAGCCCATCCATCCCCCCAGTGGAGGAGCAGCAGGACCATGGGACTCTTCCAGCCCCAGTCCACAGCTGGGGCCACGCAGAGATCAGCCGTGGGGTCTGACCTCAAGACACTGGGGGAACCCGAGCCCTGACTTGAGTAACTGCTGCCCCTGGGTTTGCCTGACCACCCAGCCACAGCAGCCACACTCCTCAGCCCCAGCTCCAGCCTGCCAGGCTCTGGCGCACACCCAGCGTTGCCACTTCATGCAATATCCCTGCTCCATCTGTCATCAATTCCTTTGCATGTGGTTTGCAGACTCCGTGCCGTGCGCTGCCTTGTGTGGCTCTGTGACAGGGCAACTCTGGGCACTAACAAATTCTTTGCTTTTATCATTTTTGCAAGAAAACCACTGGAGGCAAACACAGAAGCGAATTACATGGCACAGCTGCATCGCTGTTAACCATCGGGGAAAAGTCATCCTTAAAGCCCAGCTTCTTATGCCTTCATCTGTGCTGCTGAGACAACTTCAGATCATTAAAAAAAAATCTATAATTTAACAGCTATTATAGGTTTGGCTATTAGAAAGCCAAACAGCCCTGTGATGGGCAGGAGGATGTTGCCCAGCTCTGCTTTCTGCTCACCTTTTGCTACCTGAGCCTCACACTATGCCCTACAAACATGTGCAAAAGTTTGTGCATTTCTCTTTTCCTCCAAGTTAAAATTAAGTAGACCTTGTGCAAACATTTCTGCAACATTGTGTTTTTGCATAAATAGCCAACCAACCATCGAAAAGAATGCCTCTCTAATTTTCTAAGGTTAGATGTGTTATGACTTGAGGTACATAACCTCTCATATAGGATGGAGTGGGAGATGAGGAATGTGAGTGAGAGGAAAGGCAGTTTAGCTGGATGTGTGTGTTAGGCTGAATAAAGGAGTTGAATTAATACAAAAATCTCCTTGGCAGTTCTTCCATGGGGTGTTTGCTGTGAGCTCACACACTTGCCAGGGTAGGTGAGTGTGCCACGTGCTCTTGGCAGCTCCCAAGGCACCAGGGCTCTATTATATGCATTTATTTAGATTTGTTACATGTGGAACACAATCAGAGCAGTGTGATGGCTGAAAGATTCAAGTCTTACAGAGAAAACAGTCTGCTGGCTGAGAGCAGACAGCAGGTAATGGTGAGGGAGATGGCAGATGCTTCAGAACAGTTAATTCCTCAATTTGAAACACATTTGGTTGAGATGAGGCTCCGGGAGAGGGTTGCCCATTGTCAGCTGGTTTGGTGAGATGACAAATGGATATTGTTATCAATGGTGAGATGGCTGAAGCTGTTAGATGATAGAGTTGGTTTTTAAACATGCCTATTTTCAACAATTATTTCAGAAAAAGCCCTGAATTGGGAAAGGAAAACAGAGGGAATATAAACCTCCACTGTGTCATAAACAGAGCTCAGGAAAACGAGTTTTCGAAGGAATGCCTGTGCTGTAGGAAACTTCATTTTGCTGCTTTTGTACAGGACAGTGGATTACACCAACAATAGCCCAACAAATACTGTGAAAACCTGCTCATAGGCTGCAAGCTGGGAGCTGGTCAGCAGAGTTATCACATACCTTTGTATCTGTTACAAACCATGAGGGGCTGGAGAAGTATTTAAATTTGGCCACCTCCAATTTCAAGTGTAGGAGCAGTTCGAGAAGGCAGAGGATAAGAAAAGGACAATTGTAAAGAGCATTTAATAGAGTGAATGACCCAGCAACTGGGAAATTCAGCCTAAAATGCTTGTGGGAGGGCCTCATGGAGGCCAGTGCCTCAATTCCCAGTGCTCTCCTGGGGAAACTGAGGCAGCTCTGAGGTTTCCCACCTGCAGGTACCACCCAGCTGTGTTTTTGGGTAGGACCACTGTGCTGTCAGCCACAGAGAGATCAGCAGAGTGGAGGGCCAGGGAACAGCAAGGAGGGATGGGTAGGACAGGGGGAACAGGCTGCCTGGCCAGGGAGGAGAGCTGGGAAAAGCAGGAATGAGGACAGTCCTGGGAAGTGCCAGGATCACTCAAGAGAGGGTTAAGCATGGACATCACTGCCAACACAGGGCACAGACTGCCTTTTCCCAGGATGGAAAAGCAGGGGATGGGATCCATCCTAAGCTCTAGCCAAGCATCCCCTCCCTGCTCCATGCTCCCTGTGCTGATCCCAGGGGACTGGAATCCCTGTGGATGCACAGCAAGCCCATGGCAAGCCCTCCTCTCCTCCATATCACACCACATCCCCAGAAGTTCTCATGCTGGGGAGGCAGAAACCACAGCCCTGGGAGGGAGTTTACTGTGCTTGAGGAGGGCATGAATTCTTCCCAGCGGGGCAGCCCCAAACCCTTTCTGGGGAGAAGGAAGGTAAACAGGAATGAGGCTCTGGACAGCAGCAGTGCTGATGATGGAGGGTGATGGATGCCCACATGCATTCCTCAAGGAGTGCCCACGCCTTCACCATTTCCATTTGAATGGGCCAATCAAACGTTACTTCACTGCTATTTCACTGTTATTTCATCAGTGACCTGGCTGGGAAGGCAGAAATATTGACTTTATTCTGTCACAGATTCTCTCAGGATGCAAGGACAAGGCATTTCCATTCATAGCGTGCACCTCCCTGCCAGAGCTGGGGTCCCTCTGGGATGCTGGGTGTTGGGCCTGGCATGGAAGTGGCTCAGCCCCTCAATACTCCTCCCTTCTGGCTCCTTGCATCCTGAAATGGCAGCTCCTCTCCCCCCTAAGCCCACAGATGGGGCTCCCAGCAGCCCACACATCAGCTGGAGCTGGTTAGGAGCCTCAATGCAGGGTGGGTCGAAAATATCTCGTTGGAATAGTTTTTACAAGGTGAAAAGGGAGGAACAGGACTGTCTGAAGAAGTGGTTTCTTTTTCTATTTTGGCAAAAAGTGTCTGTTTTCAGTGGGAAAAAAAAAAAAGAAGCAGCATTTTCATTAAAAATGAAAATGCTGAAGACTCGAAACTTTCCAGCCAAAAATACCCAGCTGAGGCCAAAAAGCTTTTCGTTCCTTATTGAAATGAGTCTTTAGAGAGAAAAGAGCTGAAGATTTCTGTGGGAAACCCCAGCATTTTCTAGTCTGGCTTTTGAACGTTTGCTTGATTCCTTTCGCTGCACCTCAGGTTCAGGATTTACATCTCCCCCAGCTGAGAGTGAAAAAGGTTCATTTGCAGGATTTGCTCTTATTGCTGCTCCCGCCCCAGCTGAAGCCCGGCTCGCCTCCACGTCCACACGAGGAAACCTCAAAAAACTCTGAGCTCAAAATAGACTTGTTTCCCTTTTTACTGTTCCCTCCTCGTCCGGAGGAGTGACATGTTCTGTGCGTGGGCTAAGTGCTGCCTGTGCCCCAGCAGTGCCGGGGCGAGGGTGGAGTGGGGGAGCTGGAGATGGGTATTCGGGGGAGGCTGATTTACAGATGCTACATCTGACCCCATACCTGGGATTTTGTGCACTTTACATGTGTGATGACCAGGTTAGCAGATGAAGCACGTGATAATTGATAAACCGCTGAAACAATTTAAAGTCATCCTCAGCAGCGAGGACTTGTTGTATTTCGGTGGCCTCGTCCTCCCCGGGAGGAGACCAGGGAGAGGTGATGTCAGGGAATGTGGGTGCAAGAAAAGCGATTTCAAACAGAAGAAAAGCCATTTCAAACTGGTTTGGGAGAGGGGGGAGCAGGAGGAGTTCGGCTCCTGTGGAACAGGAGCTGCAGGAAGGGACTGGAGGGGAATGAGCTGCGGGGTCCCGGCCATCCCACGCCCGACCCCGGTACCTTTGCAGGCCTTGCGGTGGGAGATGGGCTTGCTGAGGTCCCGGTAGAAGCCCTCCTTGCAGTAGTGGCAGTGCCTCCCCGCCGTGTTGTGCCGGCAGTTGAGGCAGACGCCGCCGCTCTTGCGCCCCGACAGCTTGTACAGCTCCATGTTGAAGCGGCAGCGCCGGGCGTGCAGGTTGCAGTTGCAGGCTGAGAGAGGCAAAGAGTGGAAGTTGTCACTGTTTGTGCCCAGCCATGGAGGTGCCAAACCCCAGGGGAGCCCGTGTGAACAGGGCTGGGCACTCAGTCTGCCCTGTCAGAGCGGGGTGTCACAGGGTGGGATGCTTTGGTGGCAGCTGCTAACCCACATCCCTTCCTGACCAAGGCTGTGTGGTAAGTCCAGCTTTCCAGAGGGGAAGCTGAGGTCACCAAGACCTCATTCCTGACTTGCAGCAAATGCGCCTTTGCCTCTCCCTGCTCTTAATGTGGATTAGAATCTGGGTGCAGGCAGGGCTGTTAGGACAGGGAGCCCATCCATGGTCAGGGAACAGAGCACACCCCCCCACACCTCCTCCAGCTTTGTCACAAGCACTTTGTCCCATGCCAGCACCACTCTCTCCACTCTCACTTTGTATTGTGCTACTGCTCAGTACAAAGGCCCCCAAACTGCTGTGAAACTCCTCACTTCCCAGTACCTCAGGAACCCCCTCTGCCCACCCCTGCAGGAAGGGGGTTTCCATCATCACCTGCCTGACTTTCCCGATATTCCCACTCTCATCTGTTCTGACACACGTGTGTTTGAGCTCCAAATACCATTTCAAGACCTTCCTAGCTAATTTCTTCCTCATCTTTCCATACCACAGGCTCTGTTACTCATCTGCAGCCTTGAGTATGCTGATAAACCTCACCTCTGCCTCCGCATCCCCTATCCCACCTGGGGCAGGGCCAGCCTGACACCCCGTTAGCCAAATACCAAGAAGTCCCCCAGTGCTTTGATTGCATGAGCTGTGACTGAGATGTCCAATTCCTCCACCATATGCAGCCTAATGTCAACACAGGCACTATTTTAACAGGGGGCCTTCGCAAAGGACAACTTAAGGACTTCAAAAGCCCGACCCCTCGCTTGCCTCTCCCCAGAGCTGTCACGGGGACATCAAGAGGCAGTTGCTGGGGCTCTGTGCTTTGCTGAGAATTTTATAGCTTGTTTTCTTTTCCCGTTGCTTTTATTTGCTCTTCACCCCTGAACAATGCAGCTGTGCCATGCCAGCCCACAGCTGGGCCTCTCGGCTCGGCACGAAGGTGTCACGGCTCTGGGCTTGTCACCTTCCTTTAGAGCAGAGACATCTTAATCCCTCATTCCTTCCTGTTTACCTTATGGTGCTTGCCCAACACAAAGACATGCTATATTTGCTTAATTATCAAATTTCAACCCAGAAAATTACAGTGCAGTTCCGCATTATTCATCAGGAACAATCCCCAGCTGACACACGACGTGAAAGGAAAGGAAAGAGCGAAATCCTCCATCCACATCCAACCAGTGGCAGGGAGCCTGCTCTCCCCATGCCTTGCAATCAGAATTCCTGCAGCTGACGTGGTGAGGCCAAACCTCAGGTCCCCACCAAACGCTGGCAGAGCAGGAGCAGCAGCCACCAACGTGCTAATGGTGATGGGAGCGGCCCCGGAGTGGTTTGCCGGCCGTGAGGGAGTGAGATTCCTGACACTGAGCAGGGCCACGACTTTGAACCGCGGTTTGCCTCTCCTTTAGATGAGCCCGGCAGCCTGTGGGTGCATTTGTCAACTCCTGAAACAGGAGACGACCATCAAGGAGACCGGAGACACTGCTCCTGCATCCCAAGGGAATCGCTGCTGTTTAGATCTGGACGGTCCCACAGACACATGTGCTGATGCTGCACATTAACAGCCTGCTTGCAGCTAAAAGGAGCACAGGAGCACGCACCAGGCACTTTCTGTGCCCTCTTTGGAGGCTTTTCTCCTCCCATCCAAACCTCAGGAAGAGCAGCATGCTGTGCCTTGCTGGAGCAGCTGCTCAGCTCTGGCTCCTCCTCGTCTCACACGTGCTGAGCAGCCCCAGCCACCACGATGGCTCCACCACATGCAGTAAAAGTAGAGGGTTAGAGGTGATTCTTGCCCTGCAGAACACACGAGCTGAGCTTTTGGGAAGGAGGTGAAGTTTTTAGAGTCCCAACCCTTGCTTTGCAGAAGGTAAAATCCTTGTTTTACAGAGGTGAAACAAGATGCTGAGATTAAATCCTTTTTCTAGGCATGCAGAAGGTGCAGGACCAAGGGCTAGTTCTGTCACTCGAGGTAGAGCCTCTCCCCAGGCATGAACCAGGGCTGTGACATGCAGGATGATCTCTTGGCTGTACCTAAATCCCAAGGCAACACCTGTATCAATGGCACAGCCTCAGGACTCAGCTCAAGCAGAGGAAAAAAGAGATTTAAATCCCTCAGTCTGAGGGTTGGTCATCCCTGCTGTAGTCTGTGACCACATGGGCACATCTCCATCCTTCAAAGCCTTGAGGCTCATGAGCAGCTCTGCCTTTGGTACTACAAACCACAGGATTTAGTCCTTGTTGATGAACAAGAGGAGACATTTCTCCAGGGGGTGGCATGGCCTCACAAAAGACTTAGTTCTTCCCTGACTGTCAGAAATGCATGTTTTCCCCAGAGAGTGAAAGCTCACCTCCCCCTAAAACTTGTATTTTAGGAGAGCTGGACTTGGCACTCGAGTATTTTGCAAGATTGCATTGGCAAATCCCTTTTTAAAATTCAAAGCTGAGCCCACACGAAGAGTGACTGAAAATCTTCGCATTTCTTTGGGTTGCTTGATAAGCAGAAATGTTTTTGCAAAGCCAGGAAAACAGGACTCTTGGGATTTTCTCAAGTTCTTTGCTAATATTTCTGCTGGTCCTATCAGAGCAGAGCTGCACAGGAATGTGGAGAAGTAAGTGGAGTGTGCAAAGCAGGTCACAGCTCTGCTCCTGGGATCAACTGTACATTGATCTTCCAGGGATGGGAAAATCCAGTGTCTGAAAAAGGGAAGAAGCTGAATCTCACAAGACGCTGCAAGGAGCTCCCCAAAACAGCCGTCCCTGTCCTCACCCAGACTCAACAACCTAAGTATTGTGGATGTCTTGGGGTGTAAACGCTCCAAGGAGGAAGCGAATGAGCTGGGAGAAGGTGTGGGCTGGTCCAGCCCATCTCCATGAGCAGCATGACCTCCCTGCGAGCTTCCCACAAGCACCACAAGCAGCCAGGGAGTGACAGCCACCCCTCCACTGTGACTTCTCAGCTTTTTTTGGCCCCATCAGCTCAGCCTTAGTTCAGTCTACTTCTTCCATCTGCACTCCCAAGGCACAGAGGACACCCCTGGACACTGATTGGCTCCTAACCCCTTGCACCCTGCTGCATTGCCATCACCCACCCCCTCCTGATCCACCTGTTTCTGCAGACAGAAGGGGCCAAACTAACACAGGGAGAATGGTTTTAATTGAAATTACTGTCTCCTGTGTTCACCCTGAGTGCCCGGGTTCCGAGTGGCCAGTGCTGTGCACCCCTGGCCACCAGCCAGGGCTGCAGCCCCATGTGTTTGCAGATGCCCAGTGGGAGAGGCTTGGTCTGATTGAAGGGAAATAGCCATCCTGTTTTCTCCTGACAATAGCACATATGGACAGAGGAATTAGGGCAATGCAGTAAATGACCCATCCAGGCTTCAGAAAGTCCTTGCTGGGACATGTCGGGCTGGGATCCATCACACAGGGGTGCTGAGTGCTGTGGACCCAGTAGCAGGTCGTGATGCTCTTGGATCCCATCTCCCAACCTGTGCACAGTCCCTGGGTGCTCCCCATGCTCCCCATGGTGGGCAGGGCACGTGGCTCACCCGGCCACACTTCCCTGGACAGAGGCACTCAGGAAAGGCAGCTCTCGCCCTCCCTCTCCCTCACCCGAGGTTAATCCCCCGCTGCACTAAAGAGTTTTGCCTCGTTCCTAACACGACTTGGCCTGGCTTTAATTTTCAGCCACTGCTTCTTGGTTGGAATTTCCCTGCCACACTAAGTGGCTCTCTAGCAACCCAGCTTCTCTTTCTATGAATGCCTTTGCCAGCTGTAGTGAAAATCACCTCCCAGTATTGGCATCACCTGCACTTCCCGCGCCCTGCTTTTCACCTGGGGAACAAGACACCCCTGCACGGGCTGCAGACCCAGCTACGAGCAGAACATGGGCCAGGTGCTGAGACCCCTCTGATGAAAGGGTTTGGCTGCAGTTGCTCAGCTAAGCTGAGTGCTGCTGTCTTCTGCTCTCCTCTTTCTCTCCTCTTGCCAAGGACCTCACAAGCCTTTTGTTCGCTTGCTTTATTGCACACAGATGTACAGAGCTTCATCAAAATGTCTCTACCTGAGCAGCCAGGCTCCGATATGAATAACCAGATTTCATTTAAACACAGATGTTCAGAAACTTGGAGAAGGCTGGAGTGGAAAAGGGGAAAGCTGCGGTTTGGACCCGGCTGAAGAAAGTACCGCAGAATCTTCTCCGCATTGAAAACAGCGACTCGGTCAAATTAATCACCCAAAGAAGGTCAAGGTGGGCAGGATTTTCCATTTGGGAGAACGAAAGGAGATACATGAATGGAAGCACAGGCTGGAGCTGTGTGGTGGGAGCTGTGGTTGTGGTCTTTGTGCTGCTGCTGTGTCCCCCAGGCCCCATGTCCCAGTGCCCTGTGTCTCCCAGGACGCATTCCTCTCCGTGGTTTTCATTCAGCAATGACAATGCTGCCCTTTCAAAAGACCCCACCCTCCCAAAGCTTATATTTTGGCAATTTTCAAAATGCAAATTGCTTTTTAAACAAACGAAGGCCCAAAAACATTTTGTTTTAATTTTTGCAAACAATAATTCGGGGGAAGAGGGGAAGGGAAAGGGGAGGATAGAAGAATCCAGAGGCTGAAAGTAATCTCTAAATTTGACTTGAATTTATGAACAATCTCAGTCTCTTTAAAATTGTCCTTTTCCCAAATAAGTTTCTTTTTTCTAGAAATTGCTAGTTCAGCCTGAGCCATTATTTCTCTTCTGCAGGAACAATCCTTGCATGCAGTCTCCTGGCTGCTGAGAGGGCACCCTGCCCTTACCCATCTGGGCGGGCTTTGCTCCCAGGGCAGAGATGTCTCTCCCTGGAGATATCTTCAGGGATCTTGTTTTTGAGGACCACACTGGTCAAGGAAACAGCCACCTTTAAATCAAAGAGAGGGGACAATAGAGGTGAGGCAGCCAGAGCCCTGTCTACTTGCTGGACTGGGAGTTAAAAACAAATCCCCTCTGGAGACAGCAGGAGGGTGTCCCTGGTCCCCTACAGTGTCTCTTCAATCTTGCTGGCAACTGGTTTGAGGTTTTGGAGCAGCTGGGCATGAACCTGGAGCTGCTGGATGAGCTCCCACACCACTACATGGCATGGGACCCCACCAGTCCAGCACAGGCTGCTGTGCATTGGGCTGTCAGGGCTGTGCCTGGTGAGTGATCCCACCTGGTGTGGCCTGCAGGGATCTCTCCTGAGGGCTGTGGATGTGTGGGAGAGGATTTCTGCCTGTGCCTGCTGCAGCAGAATGGCCAGACATAGGTGAACACGGGCCGTGGTGGTGACAAAGTCCTGCAGAGTGGAACCACCATGTGTGGCCCCAGGAGCTTGGAGCCATCAGGACTGAGCATCCAGACCCAGCTCTGCTTGCCCTCCTGTGCGGCCCAGTGCCACCCACCACAGACCCAGGCGGCCGACACTAATCAGAAATGTTTGCTCAGGAAAATTCATTTGCGTGAGCTGTTGGGTCTGAGTAAGGAGGGGGCTCAGAAGTTGGCTTGGTTTGCTCAAGCAAGGGGAAATCCATTGGGTGTTGTGGCTGGGAGGGGAGACACAAGGTCTGTGCCAGGCCCCAGGTTTTCCTGACAGTCAGAGCAAAAGGATGGAGGGAAGTGTGTGGACACGCCACAAAATATGCAGCTATGGCTGGCATCGCCCACGGCCCGGAGCCACAAACCTGGCCTGCAGCAAAAGCAAGTGTGCACTGTGGTGGGGGAAGGAAAGCCCCATCCTTGCTGGGATGGGACCCTCTCACTGCTGGGCCTGAAGGCTTTTTGGGCAGCCCCTCACAGTCTGAGCTACTCCCCTTGAGGGAGTACTACTCCCCCTCTTCACCCGTGAGAAACACTCCGAGAGCACGGAACGGCCAAACTGCAAGTGTAGGTGAAGCAAAAAAGAAGGGTCCTGGCGAGAAACACACTGAGAGCATCTTCCCCTTGGCACAAAAATAGGTTTGGGAACAGAAGATTTTTCCATGCCTGAAAAACCTGAGGAATGGCCATTCCATGGAAAAGTCCTAGACAAGATGTCATCAGAGTGACTCAGAACCTCCCTGGGGATGCTGCACACTCCAAGTGCCCTTCATTTCCTACTTTGCCCAGTTCCCCAACCTCTACATGCCTGAGGGACCGGGAGGCCCTGGAGATGTCCCCCTGTCAACATGGGTTCTGCGAAATAGAACAACTCTCTGCAACACCAAAGCCCAAGTGGGTAACAGGAACATTTACACACACCTGGGATTTCCAATGATAAGACACTCATTCTCTTCTATGTAAAAAAACCCCAACAACCCAGACTCTGTTTGGGCTGAAATGTTTGAGATCAGGCATCTGACTCAGGCCGAATATTTCTAGAAAAGTCCCTGCTAAAATGATTCAGCTGGTAATGAGAAACAAGGCTAGTGAAAAATACTGTGCTGTGCCAATGCTAACAAATTTGGGGATTTATTTCCTTAAAGAAAATCTATTGCCCTTATATTAGAAGCCAAGGCTTAAACAGAAAAGCATTGCTCCCTGGTAGGGATGTGTCTTTTGCTGTCTCTAAGAAGAACTGCTCGAGCTTGGCCAAGTTTCTAAAGGCACTTAAAAATAGGGGACATGTTTGGCCAAAGCTGATGGAGTTTTGTAGCTGAATTCCCTGGAAATCTAATTTTTACTGGCCAAACCAAGCCTGTAGAGACAGGGCACTGGATGCTTGTCCTGCTGGTGGATTATGGTGTTGAGTGTGGTGGTGCCAACCCACCCTGATCCCTCCTGCCTTCAATGCAAAGTCCATCGGGCCTCCCCAGTGGACCCCTGCCCTGCCATGTTCATCACCAACTCCATCAGCAGGAAGGGTGAACTTTCAGCAGATACTGGGCAGTGGGTGAGAGAAGCAGATGCTAAACAGCAGAGCTTGACAGCTTCAACCCATGAATGTGTTTTGGGAATTGCCCTCAACCCGGCCGACAGCAGGGGTAAACCAGGCATGTCCATGGCAAACCAGGTGTCCATCAACACCTGTAGCCAGCTTAAATACTGGCCATCAAAACTGGGCAGCCGACAGCTTGGCAAGGCCAACTACCAGTATGTGGTCTCTGGCATGTGGTTTTGAGAGCAGATACAGGGAGAAAGTCCAGAGCCGTTCACAGATCAAACCCCAAAGAGGGAAGAACAAGTCCCATCAGATCAGCTACTGAGGGTTCCTTTGTCATTACTCACAATTATCAAGTTTTCTGTAGTGCAGCATGACCAAAGCTCTTCCCAATAGCACAAGATCCCTTTGGAGAGCACCCAGCAGCTGCTGCAAACCAGGCACTGTGGCTGCCTGTCCACCCCTCCAGCCCCCCATGCCATGGGAACTGGTCCCAACAGGGACAGACACCACTCACAACTTAACCTCCAACCTGAACCTTGTCTGACTGGGGTCTGATGTATGTTTTTATTAATTTCATGAAGGGACATATTTTCATAACTGCTTCCACATTTATTAGTTCCAGACTGGACTGGAACACCAACATCTCAGTAGGTATTTCCTGGCTGTGCATGTGGTATTTCTGGCCCCACAGGAAGCACCAGATGAGAAAGAGCAAGACTTATCTCCTGGAAGATTTACAGCTCTGAGATATTCAGGTTTTGAGCCAGATTTTAACAATCTGTGGGCAGTGAAGATCCCCCCACTGCCAGCCAGCACACGTGGCAAACAGCTGCTCGCAGCCAGCGAGGTCCTACTGATTGGTTTGTTCCTGCCTGGAACCCTTGGAGACACATCCAGTGACCTGCAATGACTCCTTCCAAGCCACCAGGCTGCTGACTGTCTATCAACAGGCAACTGGGGTGCATGAGAAACCTGTGGGCCTGTTGTGCTCCTTTGAAATGTTGGGATTTGTGGCAGCCTCTCACCCAAGGCATTTTATCCCAAGACAAAAGCAAGTCTTACTCAATACAGGATGGAAATCACAAAGCAAGCCTTGCCCTGGTGCAGCACACACGGTTGTACTCAAAGTGCCTGGAAATGGGTTGCATATTGCCCTCACTTCCTCCAGTGTGCTGGCAGGAGACATCACTGCTCTCCAACAGAGACTGGAGAAGGCTCTTTTTCCACCTAGAGAACCTCTGGGAGCTGTCTGAAGATGAGGCCTTCGGCCTTGCAGTCTGCCTCAACAAGGACTGGAGGAACCACCTTTGAGGAGTGGGATGAGAGCTCCAGGTGGACCTCACCTGAGGGCTGATCTGTGGCTGGGAAGGACATGGGCAGAGTGTGTGCCAGGCTTGTCTCCTGCACTGACTGACAGCACTTTGTACCCACATCCAGGTCCCAGCTCAGCCAGGGAAGTGATGGCACTTGCAGGCACATTCTGAGTGATCCAACAAGAGCTCCCCTCTGCAAATCAGGTGTTGTGCAGGAAGTTTGCAGATAACCTTCTGACTGGAGAGAGTTTAATTAATTTTTTTTTTTTTTTGAGAAGGGAAAAGTCAGGAAGTGAACTCTATTTCAGTGTGGGAGATGATACCAGGCTGTCATCAGCTTTCTTTATTTAATTGCACCATCCAAACCCAGCCTCCTGAGATTGTAAATACTCTGAAATGAATTGTTTGCATCCCGTAATTCATCCAGATGCCATCCAAAGGCAGGAGCTGATGGAGAGCTCACTCCACAACCCACAGGTTATCAGAGATAGCAGGCAGCCACCAGCCCCCCCTTTGTCCACCCCAGCCCAGCGCCGAGGTGCTCCTTAAGTGTCAGTGTTTATTTAGAGTCCGAGGGGAATCCACTTGGGAACAATTTACCCACTTAGACTCTGGCCTTGTGGTTTCCCTCTTATCTGGTACAGATCTCAGCAGCAGCTTCCCTCGACTGCTCCCTGCTCTGGGGGGTGTGCTGCCTTGCAGGACCTTTCTCTCCTCTCTACCCCACACCTTGGTGTTTCCCTCCTACCTGTCCAGTCTGACGACCCCACGGGCAGTTCTGAACCACTGCAGGTTGAGTGGATGCTTTTCAAATTGCCAAAATCATCGTCCCAGCCCCAAGTTCTTGGTTTCATCAATATTTTTGTGTTTCTGTAAAACCCTGCAGCTCAAGAGGAGGGCACGTGGTGGGTCTGAGCACTGCAAACCTCCAGGTGATGCTCCAGCCCAGACCAAGGGGCAGGAGCAAGCACACTCAGTGCACAGGCCATCACTGCCCCACTCCCAGGCATTTTCTTGTAAGCATTCCTACATTTCTGATCAAGGAGGAATCAGCCATTTGAGGGTTAAAGCCACAGCACAAACAGATATTGAAGGAATTTGCTCATTGAGAGCAAAGTTTGCCCAAAATGCAAAAGGCTGATAATGCAACCAGCCCAGCAAAGAGTCAAAGCATTTTCAAATCTGTATTAAAACTCCTCAGCCCAGAAGGACCAGGGATACAAACAGCTTTAGCTCTGCTTCCATCAGTGCCCCAGGGAGCCAGGAAACTTGGCCACGGTTTCCCATCAGCCAGGGGTGAAAGCAATGCAAAGTGGTTTTAAACTAGCTCAGGCTGTGCTTCCTCCAGGGCAGGCCCAGCTTAAAGTGCTGCCGCTCCTGTGCCCAGTCACTGCCGCGCCGGTGGTGCTAATTCAGCCTCCTGTGAGGTCGGGCTATGCCGGGCTCTACTTTATAAACAAACAAAGAGTGTTCAGGAACGTGCTGTGTTTTTTTAACCCTAGATCATTTCCCAATCTTCTCTGGAGCAGGGTCAGGGGAATTGTTAAACCAGCCCCAGCCAGACCCGCTTCCGAAGGGAGTCTGTAGCTGGGAACCATGGGCTGCTGCCGGAGCCTGGCATGGAGCTCAGCACATCCCATGGCATCTCTCCCCAAACTGAGCAGCATCCCTGTCAGGTGACACAGAGTCCAGTGCCCTGTACCACTGTACCTGAAACACCTCTCTGAAGTTCAGCTTTTGTAGGGTTTCTCTCTGGAGCCCGAGTCAGCACCACTTTGTCCTGTACCACCCTTTTGTCCTTTCCCCACCACTGGTTGGATAGTGCCTTCCCTCCTCTCTGCCAGGATCCCATCACCTCATCTCCCTGGGCAGTGCCAGTGGCTGCATCTGTGTATTTACACCCCTCTAGACCCCATATTCCTGTGGCAGCAAGGACAGGGGACCCCTGCCCTCCTTGGAGCTGGGAAAGGACGTTATCCTGCAGGCAGATCCCACAAGCAACTCACAGAACTGCCGGCTTACAGCATAGACAAAAGCCCCAGGCAAGGGGATTCTCCAAGGGGATGGTCCCCTCTGTTTTGTCCCATATTATGGGACATTCTGGGAGGTGTTCCTGCCTGTGCCTGCAGATGCTGCTCCAGCCCTTGCCTTACTTTGGGAGACGGAGCACAGGGTGGCTTTGGGAGTACTTACCGCGGCCTCCTCCCCTTCCCCATGAATCACAGACCTCAGCTCGGCCACTTGACACGCCAGACAGTAACACAAGCTTGACAGATGATGGCTCTTGGGAAGGGATTTGGTTTCTCTCTGAGGCCGAGCTGGCTCAGGGGAGCCGTTGGCAGCTCAGCACGTTCGCTTCCACCCGGCAGAGCGGGACCGAGCGTCTGGAGAGGTTGGCCATGGGGTTGTCCCTGTGCCACACAGCCTGGGCTCAGCCACTTCTGCTCAGCAGCTCCTTCCTCGGTGAGGAGATGCTCCCCAGCACAGCACCCCTTCCCAGCACAGCACCCCTTCCCAGGCTGGAGGCTATGGCAGGAGAGCCAGAAACACTCATCTCTGCCTGTGCCATCCCCAGCTGCAAAGCCGTGGCTGTGTCCAGAAGGACACCCATGTCCTGATACGACACCAAAGTCACCCTGAGCTGCCATTTCCCATTTTTGGAAAATATTTTCTAACCTTATTATATTAATTAATGCATTTAAAAGTAGATGAGTGCTTTGTAGGATTGGTTTCTTGCATCAGCTATTGTGCAGGGAAGAACTAGTGTCTTCCCAAGCTCCACTGGTCCAAAATAAGTCTTGATCTTCCCTGCATGGTGGGTGTCTCTGTTTTTCTGGCAATTAAGTTCCCTAATCACTTTGGACTGATTCAGTTCACCACCAACCAACCCTGAAAAGGACCTGAGCTCCTGCAAATCTACAAAGTGGTCTGCTGAGGCAGGTGTGTGCATGGGAAACATCATTCCAGGAGCCTGGGGCTGGACACCAGCACACCTCCCTGTTATGCTAGTTAATTAATCCCTGCTGCTAATTAATCCCTGTTCAATCAATGCTACAGTGACTATGAAAACAGGGACCATCCATCCTTACATGCATGTCTGGATGAAGGTGGGAAGCTGATCACTGGCACAAGTGTTTTTTCTCTCTGCTCTGCCCTTCTTTCTGCTCTACAAACACCCCAAAATTCAGTAGCTGTTGATGCCAAGGCAATGAGCAGAGTCAGCACTTCCTTCTTCCCAGCCCACTCCTGCCCACCACTGCGCCACCCAAGGCATGGGCACACACTTCCCTGGCCATCCCAGATGGTGACGAACTGCTGCCCCAAACAAACAGCTGCACTATCCCACTCCCTGCACTCTGGCACACAAACAAATTCCACCAAAAGCAGAGAAGGTCCTGCCATGGCTTGGCCACTCCTGGTCAAGCCACCTAACACTGCCATGCCTCAGTTTCCCTTCCTGGAAGAGGGCAGTGCCTCAGGGGGACCCTGGGAGGGTTTTGTTGTGGCAAAGGCTGAGAGCTGTGGGTCACAGGAGCCCAGATTTTTCTGTGGATTTCTCTGTTAGATGACTTATAAAAATTCAGTGCTATCAGGGAAACCTCAGCAGAGATGGATTTGAATTCCGCTTCCAAGTCTTCCAAAACCTGAGATAACCTGCAACCACACAGTCCTGAGAACAAATCCCAGCAGCTGACGGGTTGAGCATCCCCTGCCCATCCCACAGTTCCTTGGACTCTGTATGGGCTGGCTTTCCAAATGCTGTGCAGGTGTGAGGAGTCGTGTGTTTGCTCAGGGATGTTCACACCTTGGGGGCTGTGGACACAGCTCTCCTCTGTGCCCCGGGCAAACAGAGCTATCTTATCACCAGGACACTATCGGGGCATCTGAGGGGGAAGGAAAGCTCAGGCTGCTGTGCCTGACCTCCCAATCAGCGTTATCATCAACAGGGACATGAGTATTTCACAGAGGGGTTGGGACAAGCTGTCTGCCCTGCTCCCCCCACACTCTGGGATGGTGGCTCCTGCTCAGTGCTCCCAGCCAGGCTGGGCAGTCCCAGAACTCCCCAGCAAGGCACTGGTGTATTTTGTTTTCCTGGAGATTGGGGTTTTATCAAAAGCTGACAGGCTTATCCTGCCTTATCAGGGGAGTAGTGCTACTGTTAATGGTTTTCTGTAACATGCTCTGGGCAAAAATGTTGATTGTGCCTGGGCTTGAATAGGTCATGGAGGACGGGAGGCCACCACAGCGGAGCTCAGCATCCTCAGCTCACTGCAGGGGTCTCCATGGAAAGCAGCACCATGATCCCATGGGTGAATTGGACCATCCTGCACTGTCCTGCCATGTTTAACATCAAAACCCCAGAACCTATGAACATTAAAAGGTCCCTCTGCAAGAGGGCAGCTGCCCACCCCGGGTGTCCCACACATGCATCCATCTGGAACATAGTATTTCAACTTCTCACTTTCTCTTGGATTGCCATGGGATACATTACTTGTCTGTTCTCCTGTTTCCCAGATGACTAGTGACAGCCTGAGCTGGCTGAAAGCTCACCCCAGAGAAGGATCTGGGCTGCTGTAGGTGATGAGCTGTTACCTGAGGGTTCAGCAGCCACATTAGATGCCACCATCTCAAGGACCTTCATGGTCTGTGTGTGCTCATCCTCCCAAGCAGCTGTTATCCCCTTTTACAAATGGCAAAACCGAGGTTGTAGTGAGGGATCACAGAGATATGAGGACCCTGATAGAAAGAACTGATGAGCTGGAAATGCAAGTCTCTCTGGGGTCAGTGGGACCTACTGGACAATGTAGGGCAGGAACTTCAAGACAAGTCTCTACCTTAAGCCAGTGTTTGAGTGTAGTCATGAGGGCATGGGTGGAAAAATGATTGGTGGTACAGGACAAGGGGAATGGGTGGGTATGGACACTTCCAGCACCAGAGGAAGTGATGTTCACTTCATGAAGGATGCTCAGCTCCTGGCTCTGCACAGCTCAGCCCAGCCCTGAGATGGTGTGGGCCTGGGAGTGATCCCACTGACCCAGCATCAGCAAGGACGAGGAAAGCAGACATCTACCCAGTCCTGAAGCAAAGCCACCATTTCTGACTTCACAGCCTCCCTCAGGCAAGGACAATGCACCTGGAAATGCAGCAGCACTTCACTGCTCAGCCCAGAGCCCACAGCTGCCTGCACGCTTTGAAGGGTCACTTAGGGCAAACTTTGATGGCATCAAGTCAAAACACACAGCCCCAGGAAGGCTGTTCTCTTTCTCTCAGAGGGATTTAATCCAGATCAAAGCTAGTCAAACACAGGGATTTCCCAGCTTTTCTGCTGGGATCAACCTCCAATGCATGCCACAGCCCTGGGACACTGCCTCGGTCAGCCTGGCCCTCGCTGCTGTTATCACCCCAGGCCAGGGGGCCAGGAAAGACCAGGACTGTTTGAAGAGGATGATTAATCCCTGGATGTGACAGCTTTCATAGCAACGGGGCAGTCTTTGGAGAAGAGCTTGACATGAACACCCAGACACATAAAGCTGCACGTTCTTCAGGGCACAAAGGCTGTTTCTGGCTGTGAAAACTCTTTGCTTTTCATTTTGGCCAAGACTTGAGGAATGGAAGTGCCGAGTAGAGAGTTCCCTGGGGGTGAGAGGATACTGGAGTCTCCCCTTTCGTAAAGCCATATCACCCACATTTTCCAAGCCCCCTGTTCTCCACTGGGCTGTGGCCATGCAGCCACTGCCAGCACCCTGTGGTCACATCTGTAACATCAGGGTCACTGCCAAAGGCCACCCTGGGGCACAGCAGTCACCGGGTGACAGCCCAGACCCCAGCAAAGGAGTTGACAACCTCTTTGAAGACAGAGGAGGAGGAGTGGATGTGATGGAGCTCTGGGTGTCCCAGCAGCTTTCTCCCTTCCCTTGGGGGAGATCAGAGCCATCACACACTCCTGCCGGGCAGATTTATCGGAACCCTTTAATTAGCTTATCACAGGCAATTAGCTCCCACTGCCCCTGGCACAGTCTGCAGATCTGGATCCTTTCAAAGGAGGGCTGGCAGATGTGCAGACATTCCTGGAAAGCCATGGAGGGAGTTGCAGTGCTGCTGATGGTGAAGAGAATGCTCAGAGATAGGCTGGAGTCACTCAAGCCAAAGGATGGACCATTTTGGCCCTAAAATTGCCTGTCCCACCACTTCATTCTGTCCTTGGATCTGAGTCTGGTCCATGAGCACTCCTGCAGTCAGAGCAAGAAAGAGCATGACTGGGTGCTTACATGGACATGGGGCAGCCTGGGCATGGGCAGGGATTGAGCCATGTTCCCACAAATCCTGCAGCCAGTCTTGATCAGGTTCCCATACAAAAAAAAACTGGAGTTGTACCTATAGCTTAAGTCTGACCTGCCAGGGACACTGCTCAGCTCATGGCCAGACTGTCCTGCCTCCTCTCTATCTCATGGGAAGGGCCCTGGATGTACAACCCTACATTGTGTCTGGAAACAGGGAAAGTTGGTCCAGGCCAGCCCCATGCTAGGGAGCACGTGATGCTACAGGTGTGGAGAGGCTGGCTTGGCTCCCATGGGACAGGGTGGCCACAGCCTGGCAGTGCCACGTGGTGTGGCTGCTTCTCAGGTCTCACCTGAGGCGACATCTTCCTGCAGTGGGACAGGGCTGGAAAAGCTGCTTGCCCTGGGCTGGAAGATTTAAGGCTGTGCAGGCAGGGTGACAGGCCCAATCCCTTCATCTAAGGGGATTTTCTCCCTCTTTTGACATGATCCCACTTCCCTGCAGCCCAGCTGCTGCGCTAGACTTAGACTGAGCCTGTCTCTGTGGGAGACCTGCTCCAGGCTTCAGCTGAAGTTCATGAATTTTGCCCAAGAGTTGCAGAGAGGAGATTGCATTTCTTTTAAGGAAACTGCATTTCCTCTGGTTACAGCAACCAGCTGGGAGCGAGGAGTCCTGGATTTTAATCTGGCCTCTGCTTTTGAGTCTTGGATGCTGCTCTGAGCCAAACCTCTGATCCTGCTGTGGTTCATTTTCAGGCGCGTGTGCCCCAGAAACCTTTTTTTTTTTTAAATTAATTTTTCATACAGAATTCTTTCACTTGATGGATGCAGTGAGAAACTATTTCCCAAACAGGAAAGAAGACCTCGCTCCCCCTCCTCTCTCCTGTGGATGTTTTTAATAACAACATCAATTGTCTACAAACAACTTATTCCTTTCTGACCTTAAGACAACTCCTGGTTTAGTGCATTCCAGCATGGCCACAAAATGAGTCTGAGTGACTTCACAGGGCCCAGCAAGAAGGTTTCCATCACAATGCCCAGTCAGTGAAGGGCCTGATCCCTGCAGATGGGAAGTGCCTTGGCTTTGCTGTGGGATGAGGATGCTGAGCAGCTTGGAAATACACCCCAAGCACAGGGGCTGGGGTGCTGCTGTGCCAGTGATTTCCCTGGTGTTTAGAACTTCAGCTGCTCTTTTTTTCCTCCAAGTCTATCTCTATGAGGACACCCCTGCTTGTCCTTTGTCCTGAAGCCCCTGTGACCGGTGTGGGCCAAGAAGCATTTCTGCTGTGGGCACGGGGCTCCTCGTGGCCCCAGCCAGCTGCACATGGCATGAGCAGGAGGTGAGACCTCCCACGTCTTGCTGACGCACTGTGCAGATCAGGGAGGGGTTATGGTGGGGTGACAAAAGAAAGGGGAGTCTGAAGATCCCCAGTGCCACCCCCGAGGGGGGATGTGTCCCCCACCATGCTGCAAGCTGTGCCACCAACAGCTCAAGGCTAAACAATGACAGAGCTTTAATGTATTAGTGCAGACACAGACCAGCATTTAAAACCACATTTGGCTTAGGAACTGGGAATTTTGGGGTCATCTTCCATTTTCATCCCTGACTTCAACAGAAATCACCATGAAATTGTGGTTGGGGATGGGTGAGATGATGCTCTCACAGACGTCTCCTGTGGTGGCACATCTGGTCCTGCCCTTGGATAGGTCAAAAATCTGCTGTGCTCGTGGAGCAGCCAGACTTGCTCAGCCCCAGCAGCCTCACGAGTGCTCCTGGTTAACAGGCTCCTCTCTGGGCATCTCACACTCACAGCTGTTACAGCCCAATTTCCAAATTTGCCATCCTGCACAGCTGGACCACAGGGATCACCACAGGACCCAGACCCACCGGCCCCAAGTCTGCAGGATCCCAACCTGGCTGGGGGCATTTTCCAGCCAAAATTATTGATTTAAAGCAGCTTGGGACCAGCTGGAGCTGCTCACAAAGTCATGGTGATCGAGCTGCAAAGAAATGCTGATTTTCCTGTTAGGTCACTGGAAATACCCATCTGGGCAATTTTGAAATGCAATATTTTGGTTTTCCAGTGTGAAAGGGCACTGCAAAGCCAAGGTCACCTCAAGGCAACCAGAGGAGGGGTATCAAGCCACAGAGAATCAAACCAAAGGGAGGTTTGGTGTGGGGGATCAGACAAAATATTTCTATGGCCTGAAATCCTGGAGGGAAGGGGGAAGGGAAGTGTGCAGAACAGCAGATGCTTTGGCAAGGAAAAGGAAACAGGCTTGAGCTCAAGCCCACCTCTGGACAGAAAAGCTTTTGCAGTTCCCAGCTTGGCCAGAGCCGCAGGCACTCGCCCACTCCCGATTCCCCTCTGCAGGTGTGAGGGGCCACAGAGCTGTGCCCTGGGATGGGAGACCCCTCCGGACTGAAAGCAACCACCCAACACCCACCCTTTCCACCCCAGAGCCCGAGCTGCCTCAAGCAACCCCCTACCTCTAGGACCATCCCAAGAGTCACAAACCTGGAGGTCTCAGAGAGACCCAGACATATATTAACTCCAAAAAGCCTGACTGCAGTGGGGGCTGATGTGCAAAATCTCTCCCACAGAAGCTTTTCTGGCTGGGTTTCCAGCCCAGTTGCTATGCAGACCACCACCATCTCCACGGGACAGCCCAGCTGTGTCCCCAGGGGCGGTGGGTGCCTCTGTCCCACCTGGGCCAGGTGCCACCCCACCGGCCACAGCTTCACAGCCAAGTGGGACAACCATCCCTCCCCTCACCCACCCCCAGAGCACCTCAGGGTGCTCCTGTGCACACCAGTTCTCTCGCCTTTCCTTTCTTTGGGCAACCAGTTTCTGAAAGCCAAACCTGTGAAGTGCCTGTGGTTTGCCCAGTGCTGAACATGAGGCTTTTAAGTGCTCATTTGCCATGGTTTGTATCTCTGGCACAAGGCTCGCTGCAGCCCTGGAAATAACACCGAGCTGGAGCCCGATCCCCACGGCAGGAAATAAACATCATTTCAGAGGCGTTAACAGACAGCAGAGCACCGGCAGGAACACGAGGCATTTCCTAGGAACCCAGATGTTTGTAAACCAGCGGGCTGGGCCTCGCTCACGCTGATGTCAGGGAATGCTCAGGGCCTTCAGGGATGTTCCTACATTAGGAAACAATGTCCTCAGAAACCACAAAAACAGGGACTCCGGGGTTGAGATGAGGAAAATGAACCCACGACACCTACCGAAGTGTCACCTTGTGGTCAGACCCAGAGGAGCAGGAGACAGCAGGAGCAAAGGCCAGCCTAGCCAAGGTAGTACAGCAAGGAGAGGCTAAGAGGCCAAGGGGACATGGCTCTTAGCCCTCCCTTAGTGGCTGACACTCTTTTAAGTTCTTACGGGCTTGAATTTGGCCCTCAGTGTTTTCTGGCTGCCATGCAGGATGTTGGATTAAGGTCCTGGAACTCAGCAGTGGGACGGTTGCTGACTCCACTTGGAAAACAAGCGTGTTTTCACCTGAAAGAACTGGGAACTTCCAGTCACAAGCAGAGAAACAAACAAACTCATCTTCACCAGGACAAACATTGCTTCTTTTGAAACCAGGCTTGGACCATCAGCCTAAAGCTCTCTCTGATGTCCCTTCCCCCAGGAGCTCAGGTCTTCACCTGTGGCCAAGCACGTTCCCTCCAAGGGAGAATAGTTTTCTTCTCCCTTTGAAGACAGCCCAGCAGATTCATTCCAGCTGTACCATCTCGGGGAGTGCAAGTGAGAGGGATTTATTTATTGCTCTTGTTGACAAGCTAAACTAAACGGGCACTTGTAATCTGAAATCAGAGTATCTGCTGCAGCCTGGCACTGAGGCAGCTGTGAGTGAGAGCTGAACTGGTGCCACCAGCTGGGATCTGGGCACGGCTCTGTCACATGGCATGTCCAGCCCTTCCTGGGATGCTTCCCTGCTCCCTCCAACCGGCACGCTGGGGCTGGCAGTGAGGCCCTTTGGGCTGTGTTTGCCAGTGAAGGGCAGACATAATTCAAATAGTGTTTCAAATGCAACTCCTGAGCCCTTCCCCAGGATGGGACAGGGGTGTTTGTGCCCAGGGACGAGCGGTGGGAGAACTGCAGCGCAGCTACTCTCTGCTGGCTGCTGCTTGGGCAGGCGTCCCAACTGCTGGTCTCTGGGCTACAGTTTTGCCTGGATTTAAGTTGGTAGCACGCAGCTGACCTCTCCAGCCACACAGCCCATCCTAGGAGCTGTTCCTGACCAGACTGCTGTGGGGGCAGTTTGGAGCTGGAACTGCAGTCAGAGAGGCTGGAGTACCCTGAGGGTCCTGGAGATGGGACACTGGAGACCAGGCAGAAATCCTGCCCACGCCTTTGATGCCTTCCTGGGTGATAGAGGGTATTTCTTCAGCAGCAGCACAGACACAGGCAGGTCTCATTTTTTTAAAATTCTGCTGGGTTATTTATCACTGGTTCCAGTCCTGGATCCAGTGACTGAGTGGCTGTGGCCAGCAGTGCGTGGGCAGGAGAAATGCCCCAGGGGCCATGAAACCACAGCCTGAGCAGCTCTACCTGAGGAGGGGAGCAGGAGCTTCCCCCTGTGCCGAGTAGGCAGCTGCTTTCTGTCATCACCCACTCAGCAGGAGAGTCCAGCCACAGGTATTGCCCCAAACAGGCCATTTTCTTTGGGGAGCCCTTTAAGGGATTGAGGACTAAGGCAGCATCAGCCCCAGGGGTGAGAGGTGTTGCCTGCCCATTGTCCTGGCTCGGAATATGCTGCAGATCTGCAAGGACTTTGCACGTGTATCACCCTAAGGGCATGGGATGTGTGATGCAGTGAGGCTTCATCAGCAATAAACTCTTGAAAACAACCTTTGTGGTTGCTGACACTCAGCTCACACTTCCAATAAACTGAGAAACTATTCTTTCAGGCAAAACAGCCCCAAATAAACATTATTCAAACTGAAGCTCAGGGACTCTGCCTGGATGCAAAAAACATTTCTTTCAGAATGGCTGGAGGTGAGAAGGATGGCCATGGGTCTGGGATGCTCAGCTGGTCTATGAGAGGGGGGGCTTCAAGTTTCCACCCTGTGATGGCCCTTGGGGATGTTCTCCATCGGCTCCAGCAACCCAAGGAGTGGAGAACTGCCTGCATTCCCCTCCCCAAGGTCCTCAGGGTGTCTCCACTGCACCTTGTAGGACACAGAGACACTGCGTCTGGGGGCACATCAGCATGGAGAGAAACAGAATCCATAAGACCTGGCCCTATACCTTGATGCTCTCCAGCATTTATCCCTTCATCCATAACAATGCCCACACCAGGAAACAGGGAAGGAGCAATTTTCACCCCGACCATCCAGATCCTTAACTCAGCCCCACCAACCTTCAACCTTGCTCTTTACACAGTTCTCTTTCTCTTAAAAAAATGCAAGAGATAGTTTCATTTAGAGGGGTCTTAGGCTCGGTTTCCATGTCTGCATCCCACTCTGGGCCTCACCACACCGAGCTGCCCCTTGACTGTCTGCTGCCACGACTCCAAACCCTCTGCTAACAAACGCGGGCAGCGCCAGCCCCGTGCGCCCAACACGTCCCTCTGCTCCGGGCGATTGTTCGGCCCAGATCCTGCCTGGATCATTTTTAACCTTCTACAACTCTGGCTCTGGCAGAACTAAGGCTGCTCGGTGGGTAGCCTATTCCAACCAGCGCTCCCTTGTATTTGCCTCTCCAGGTGGTAACAGGCTGAAAAGCGCCTGTAATCCCCCTGAATGAACTGCACAGAACAGAAACAAAGTCGAGCTCCATTGTGTTGTGTTCATCCCCTTTTAACACGGGCTGGTTCAGCCACCCAAGATACAGTAGGCAAGGATCTCACAGCTCCCTGTGCCAGGCCCCCAAAGGAAAACGTAGGAAAGGTCCACCAGATTCTCCCATGGCCCTGAGGGGTTTGTCTGCCAAACTCATGGTGCTCTTGCCACCCTTTTTCAACTAGATCAAGGAAAAAAGTCTCCTGTCCCATCTCCTCCCACGACTGGTGCCTTTCACCACATTTTTGGCAAAGTTCAATTTGATTTTTTCTCCAGCCTTAGTTGGGTTCCACACTGAAGTAGAAAAGCTCCCTTTAGGACAGCAGTGCATCTCCATTGCTATAAATGGGAGACACATTTATATATGAGACACTTGTGCCTCAGGCTTCCTCTGAAAGACATCAGCCCATGGCCATGGACTCAACCGACCCGCCGAGACAGCGTCTCCAGTCTCAAGGTCAGTGACGAGCTGTTTGAAACAGTTCACTCAGCAGGGAGTGCAATACATTCTCCATGCCAAGCATCACATGTCTTATGTCTTATTTCTTCAGTTCAGGTTTTCTACAAAGATTCCAGCCAGGAAACTCTTGATAATCCTTGGCTGGTTGATTTAGTTTGTGGATCCGCTGCTCTGCACCCTCCCAAGACCCCTGACACGACTCAAGATCTCTTGGCAGACCCGACTGCTGCCCTGAGGTTGAGAGGCTGCACTGACACTGCTCCCAGCATGGGCTAGGGATGCAGAGGCAAAAAGGCAGAGCTGAGCCCCCATCCCAGAGCTGTACATTTGGCTGCCTTGTAGAAAGGTGATGCTGAGCATGGGGGTGGCCACACACCGAATTCAGCTCTCGCTGCATTCACCTGCCCTGTTTGTATAGAAACTCCTCAGCCTGGCAGCCAAAAGAGAGCTCTGTGCCCCCTCTTAGTGTGTCTCTGTTAGGGGTGATCCCTTCTTGCTGCCCACAGCAGAAGCCCTCATGCCTCTTCATCCAGCCATGCTCACGAGGACTCACGGTGCTGAGCAGCCAAGCCAGGGATGCTCCACACCTCCATGTCCAGCTCCTACTCATTTCCAACAGCTTTAAGTGGTGAAAACCCCAACGGAGTAAAATTGTCTCCAGAGCATCCTCTGTGCCGGAGCCTGAATTCTGCTCAAACTCCTAGCAGGGCAGTGATGGGAATGCTCCCACTTGGGTTATCTGCAGGGGATCCTGTGAGCTACCAAGCTGCGACTGACTGGGATCAGGAGGGAAAAGATCAGGGCAGCTGCTGGACTCAAGGTCAGCTGGGACTGCCCTTGACTGCAGGTCAGTTGGTCCCTGCGTTGGCAGCTCAGGAGCCGGGATGGGCTGTGCCTGCTGACACAAGATGAGCTCCCGGCTCCAGCAACACGGACTGCTCTGTCCTGCCCTTTGCATGCCTCCCTTCCCCTGCCCCCGCCATGGATGAGCCAGAGCTTTGCCTCCCTGACCCAGAGCTACTCAAGCCAAAATGAACAAGACCTCACCGAGGAAGCAGCCATGAGCTGTGTCCTGTGCACAGCTCTGTTTAACTGAAAACAACTGCCCTCTGCCAGTTCAAATACAACTCCCCTTTCCTTACTTATGGTAACTTTCTTTCAACAAATTCCCTTTATTCCTGGCCCAACAAAGCATTATAAACCCTTATGTTTCTTGGCCACAATGGCCAAGACCCTTGGAGAAAAGCAAAGCGGTTCAGAGCCAGCGCTGGGTGCTCCTCACTGGTACATGTCCAGGCTTAGGTGAAACACTCCATGCATGAAGGACTGGATGTTTGCTAAGGGCAGGGGAAGCTGGCAGGATGTGGAAACTTTCTTCTGACTGTTGTCTGCCTTCTGCCACTGCGGAGGAGAAATGTCAGCACAGCTCAGGCTGCTCAGCACTTCCTGAGCAAGGCCTGCCCTCCATCCAGCACACCTTAGGTGGCCCCAAGCATGTCTTTGACCCAAACTGGGAACACCTCTGGTTCTTCCTTTCTCCAGCTGGGCAGGGGTTTCCAACAGGATGAGGCAGAATAAGATTTCTACTTCGGGTTCTCACAACCCTTAAACTGGACCTGCATCCAGGCTCTTCACCAGAAGTCAGGTTTGGCTTGTCAGGAAAGTAGTGGAGAAGGGTTTGGGGTAAAGGCAGAATTTCCATTGCCAAGCCCAGGCAGTGATGGGGAGAGGGAGTGATGTGAGATCCGAGGAGATCCACCTTGGTCCCGTTTGCTGGGGATCAGTGCCTGCTGAGCCAATGGCTCGTTCGTTAAGTCAGCTGTTGTTTGAAAAGGCGTCTCATTAGCCCGGCATTTTCCAAGAACATCAGAGTTTTGGCAGGGGCCAAGCAGCAGTCTGAGGTTAACAAAACAACCTGGTGTAGACAGGCGCTCTGGTGCCTTGGAGAAGTCCTCTGTCAGCAGCTCAGTTCATGCCACGGGATCTATGTGGACGCCAGGGACATCCACTCCTCATCTTCGCGAGCCCTTCCGGAGGCTGGGAACAGCCCATGTCCGCAGGAGAACAGTCCATGAGATGCACGTGGAGAACAAAACCTCCTAGTCCTGCTGGAGAGAGACAGCATTTCCCTGGCTCCCGCAGGCATTTCTCCACCACAAATGAGCACTGGAGCCAAGAGCAACCTGTGCGACGTCCAACGCGCCGTCTCCTTCGGCCGCGCTCGGCCTGCAACAGCAGCCGGAGTCTCAGGGGACAAGCCCGGCTGGAAATGTCATTAGCATGTGTCACCTCTGCCTGCTTGGAAGGATTAATCAGAACGAGGAGCTCACTTTTAACGAGCCTTTTCATGGTGCATTACCGAGGAGAAAAAAACACACCACCACCACCTTCCCCCCCCAAGCGAAACAGATTTTCCAATAAAATTTATAGAGCATGAAAAGGGCTTCTGGCTCCGGGGTTCAGAGGTGGCTGGCCCTGTGCGTATGGAGGCACCACCCTCCTCCTCCTCCTCCTTGGATCAAAACAAAACAAACAGGCAGAAAAATTCCGGGAGAAGATAAGTGAAGTCATGTCCTTCACTGGAACAAGTGAGGTGATGGTGTTGGTAAGTGACCTTCTGATGGACAAACTGAGCCCTCTGAGTTTTCTGGGGTCTTCAGGGCAGGCACTCATCCACCACCATGGCCAAAGGGCTCAGCTCCTCCAGGACATCCTTGGATGCCAGGAGCTAACTCCCAGGTTTTCCTTGCATTGAAGTGGAACTTAAACCTCAACCCAAGCTGTGCCACGCTGTGTGTGTGCAGAAGATGCTCATCACGGAGAGCTTGCACAGGGTGTGCTAAGTGGATAAAAGAACTGTGGACAAAGTGGAAACCCACATGCCTTACAGTATGGGGTTCAGTAGCCATGTTACATTTGAGCTAGCCACCCCAAGTTCCCTTTCAGAACCACAGGGGAGAAGCAGCCACCTCCAAGGGTGCTGCACCTCACCCTTGGGCAGGTGTCTAAGGGGTACAATGAGCCATTCTCACTGCTCCAGGTGAGATGCTCAGACTGGGCAAGGGGCAGGAGCATCCCCAGGCTGTCATTCACTGGGGCTGGAAGTGTGAGGAGACAGTGTGACACGCATTTCCCAGCTGGCTCTGTCCAGCCTCAGGACCTTGGGAACCAGCATCCCCTTGCGGGTGAGGGACGGGGGACAGGGGGATGGAGACTGGGGAAAGGGGGAGCAGGATTTCCATGCCCAGCCAAGAGAACAAATTATTCTTGCACAGTCTACCCTTCCCTCCAGTTGAGAGTAATCCTTGCAACCATGACAGCCACTTCTCCTTGCCCCAGAGAACTGTATAAATCAGAGCAGAACAAAAGTCCTTTGCTGGGAGCTGGGCATGTGCACTGCCTCTCAAAGGGGAGGCACATTTCTCTATAGATCTGCATTCTCCAGGGACTGCAACTCTGACAGCAGAGAGATTAAGCAAAACAACCCACTCAACCTTCCCTTCTCCAACTTCTCTCCATGGGTGGAACAAACCCATCACAGTCAAACCACAGGGCAGGGCCATAATTCACACTTGTTCCTTTGCCTCTTAGTTGTTTAATGGCCTATTTTTCCTACTTAATGTTTTCAAAGTTTTGAGTAATAATTACATAGAATACAGCCTCCTTTGGCGTTAGAGCTGGAAAACTTAGAAATAATGAGGAAAAGCAAACCAAATGTACCAATTATTAGAGTCCTCGGGGAACCTGCAGAGCTCTAGTGAGCTGTATCCAAACCTTCAGCAGAGCCATTCAAACTGCATTCCTCTCTGGAGTGGTAAACATGCACACACGAACCCTCGCCCACACACCCCGAGCGAACAGCTTTAAATCAACCCAGCGATACCAGGCAAACTTTTTAGGTTAAAGCAACCACAGCTTCTTTTGTTACCAGCAATACCTCAGGTTGCAGGTCCCCCAGGGGACAGTGCTGCTGATGGTGTGTCCATCACTCAGCACCACAAGCCAGGTAAGGGCAGGGAGCGAGCACTGAATCCCTCCCCTGCTCTCACAGACCACGACGTGTTTTCTTGGAACTTTTCTAAGCAATCAGGGCAGCAAAATCTTTTCTTTTCTGCTTCTACTTGCACCAGTGGAGACCTGGCTCAGCCCCACACCAGCTGAAGGAGAGACTGAAAATCAGAGTCATGGGGAGTTTAAGCCCTTGTGCTCCTCAGGGGTTTTGTGAAATGGGCTATTTTTCCATGAGCTCCTAATTATACAGCTATTTGCATGGACAAATTTTGGCTTCTGGGTTGTGCCCTGTGTGCCTACTTCAAGGCTTGGTGGGGTGTGGGACTGTGACCTCTATCAGCTCTGTGTCTCTTCACCTGCTCCAAGGCCAGCAGGAGAAGCTCTTGGTGCACTCTATGCCTGTTATCCCCACCCCTAACCTCTCTCACATCTCCTGCAGAAGACTGTTCTGGAGCTGGGGACCAGTCCCCTCCTTTTTGACACTAGAGAGCTCTTATGTGGCAGCTGTCTGCAGAGGGGACATGGCATTGTGGGTAAGGGACACTCAAAAGGTCCCCTGAGCCACCTTGGGGCCACCGTGGAGCCACCCAGTAACTCCATAACCCTCCAAGCACAGCAGAGCCAGGCACAGACTCTTCCTCCATCTCAAATGAGCCAAACTGAAAACCTGGCCTGGAAATGTCTTTGAAGGAAAAGGAAGTAATAAAGGGTAAAGAATGAACAACAACCACATATGTTTATCATTAGTCATACAAAGAAGTGCCATCCCGAAAATCTGTGCCAAGAAACCTACTGCTATGGCATTCCTCTGCATAGGAAATAACAAGGAATTGTGCAACTGCAGTTGTTGTCAGAGCACATAACCAGAGCTGAGAAGTGGAGCTGTGGCTTTTGCCAACGTGCCTGGGTGTCAAACCCAAAACTGATTACCCAGTGAGTGTGCTTGAGACAGAAATCACACACTGACCCCTTGTTGGAGGCTCTTGGAGGAAGCATTTTCATTTTTCCAATGAAAAACATCTAAATGTAGTAGAAACATTTTTGGGGTTATTTCAGATTTAAACAGTTTCATTTGGGGTTTTGAAAGCCAAGCCAAGCCAAAAGTTTGGGTTTAAAACAAAAAAAGGGAAATATTTCTCTCCTGTTTTGAATTGCCTTCCATTAGACAATAAAAAAACTTCATGGAAAGGGAAGAGTTTCCCTCAAACATTCACATCCAATCTGAGACAGTAAACTCAAAGGAGTTGGATGTTTTCAAACAACTCCCTATTAGCAGCAATGTGACTTCTTTCCCAACAGCATCAAGACTCAACCTCTCCTGTTTTCCTGCCGTCATTCCACTAACACACGGGATAGTTTTAGGGTGCCTAGTTTGAAGCTGAATTGTCTCCAGAAGTTTTCCAGGGGGGCTGAGCACCCCCTTTCCCTGCCTATCCTGCCCATGGTCTAGGCTGGGAGCCTAGCAGCACTTTGCTTCCCTTCTCATGGCTGCATCCAATAACCTCTTCCACAATTCTCTCCACAGGCAGAGGAGCCTGACTGAGGGTCTGGATCCCCCCAGAATTTGGGTACACACACAAAGAGTAAAAAACCACCCTGCTCCACCGTGTCTCCAGCCTGCAAAATGGGGATAAATACTATTTACTCTCTGCAAGCTGTGCATGAAAAATGATAAAATGAGGATAAATCTCTGCTTTCTCTTCTTTTCCCATCCTTTTAATGCAAGAAAGGTAAAACTCCTGAGCCCTGGGGATTGCCTTTATTTTCTCTTTCATGATATTTACTAAAGACTTAAAGATGGGAAGAGGCAGAAGCCTATGGAGTGTATGGGCTGAGATGAAAAGGTCCCGGATCCCCAGCGGGATAGGAAGGCTTCCAACAGGAGGCACAAGCTGCTTGGCTTTGTTTCTCAATTCAAACATGGTACCGGGCACAAAAGGAGGTGAATAATATCGCTCTCCCAGGCGGTGAGCCCACGCCTCACTGCTGGCCATAATCATCATAATTCTAAACAAAAAAAGGATGCCAGCAAGAAAAATGATTTGGGATTAAGGGTTCCCGTGTCCCACCTGCTGGCTTAGGGTATTCTTCTGCTGAATAGACCTTCAGCTCTCCCAGACCTCGGGCACCCTGGGGCAGGATCCGTCCCTTTCCGGGCCACCATTGACATACTGTGGGATCAAAATGCCTAAGGAAAGATTCCTGGGGAGCTGATCATGTGAATAAAAGGGCAACCTGTCAATGACTCCGTGACAGCACAAACACTGGGGTTGAGGGGAAAGCACAGCTCAGGTTTTCCTGCGAGGCAGAGGTTGGGGGGAATGGGCAGCACAATGCATGTTAATGCCTGAGCTGACCAGGGCTGGGCAGCTCAATGCCACCCCAGGAACTCCCTGTAATCTGCCATTATATCCCTCCTTTGACATGGCTTTCCTCTGCTTAACGGTTCCTCTGTGGGCTTGGCTCCTGAGGAACAAGGGTGAGCTGGCCAGCCCCTTCCCCAGTCCCAAGGTGTGAGGACAATGCTCAATTTTCTCCTAACAGCACAAACACAATGAGAGAATCAAGCTACCCTTACACGTCAATAGAGCATCTAAACCCAACCTTTTCCCCTCACAGTCACCCCTTGAACCACAGAAACCTCTATTATCCACTGCATCCAAGGGTAAGGAGCTCCACAGCTTGCCCACAGTGCTGGAGGAATGGAGGAATGATATCCTTACATTTGACTTGGATAAGGATCCTATTGGCTTCATTCATCCCCTCCTGCACAAAGTCCCACATGTTCTCACAGAGTATCCTGCCCCATCAGCATCCCCCCATCCCTGTGTCCCACTCCCAGTGCTGGTAGGGGACATGGCTCAAAGGCTCGGAAATGAGCTCTCTGGCCACACACTTTTCCTGCCCCATTCCCTGCACAGGTCAGGCTTTGCTGAGTGGGTTCAGGGGCTCTGAAACCCTCCCAGCCACAGCCAGGTTGAAATCCTGCTGCAGAGGCAGGACAAGCAGCTACTCCCAGGCCTCCACCATAGCCACCGGAGGAGCATCACCACCTGTGTTGGCCAGGTTGGAGGAGCACCATCACCTGCCTTGTCTGGCTGGAGGAACATCACTCCCTGTGCTGGTTTGGGCTGGAGGAGCATCACTACTCACCTTGGTCAGGCTGGAGAGCATCACTGGCCTTCCTGGATGAGCAGGAAGAGCACCACCACCCACCCTGGCTGTGCTGAAGATGCATCACTGCTCTCCTTGGCTGGCCCCAGAGCACCCTGGCAGGCTCTGAATGAAGGTCCTTGCTGGCCTTGCCAAGCCAGAAGGACAGTGGTGCTCGCGAGGCACCACGGCAATACAGAGAGTAAAAGCTAAAACTGAAGGGAACTGAGCTCTGACCACAACTCCCCAAGAAGACAAACACACTCTACTGAGCCTTTAAGCTGGCTTAGAAACCTCCACGGGCCACCTGGAGAGCTGTGCCCTTTGCAGTTTGTGCAGCAGGTGCTGCTCAGATGTGACATTCCCTTCATCCTTGGCGTGGTGGGAGCAGCTTAGGTAACCCAGCGCTGGCATTTCTCCTTCGGAGCTCTGCCCTGCTCCCACCGTGATCAGTGGGATGCTTCAATTAACTCCAGAGAAGTGACTGCCACCAGCTCTTCCATCAGCTTTATCCAGCATGGAACAAGCCCTTAGAATCATATAAATAAATAACAGCACTTCCATCTGGTTTTGGATCAAAGCTGGTAGGATTTTTAACTCATTAAGAACCAATGTGCTGTGCCCTTCATTTGCCCAGCTTTTTACGTGGGTTCAGGCTCTTAATGGCAAACAACTGACCTGATCCCCCCACAACTTTACACAGTGAGATGCCACTTCCCCATGGAAGTGACCCTGGCAATGAGACCATATAGAGAGGGGCCCAGATTTGTTCTTTCAGAGATCAGCTACCATTTACAGGGAAGCTACATCCCTGCTCTGGGCACCTACAGAATAATTCACAGAATCACAAAATACGCTGAATTGGAAGGGACCTGGTTGAGTCCAACTCCTGGCCCTGCACAGGACCATCCCAAGAGTCACACCATGTGCCCAAGTGTATTGCCCAGACACTTCCTGACCTCTGTCAGGCTTGTGACCAGTTCACTCTGAGGCAGCTTTGATGCCCAGCTTGACCTCTGTAAAACACTCAGAAGCACATGACCCCAAGCAGATCTTGGATCCAAGGCTGGCCAGATGAAAAGCTGGCATAGGGAGGAGTCAGGAAGGCCAAGATATAGGCATAAAACTCTATCTATAGGGTTATATATGTATCTGTAGGAGCCGTAGAGTCCTGCTGGGGCAAGGCCACTCAAGAGATATGGAGCAGTAAAGGCAAGGGCTGAGGAAAAACCCTGTGAGCGGAAGGCTGCTGGGAACAGGGGAGCCTCAAAAGAACGAGAGGCAAAGAGGGGAGGCAGGGAGGGAGAAGAGTTGCTCTGGGCCTCTGCCTGTGACTGGGACATGGACAGAGCTGACAGATGCGCTGACCGACATCGCACTGAGAGGTGCTTTCACCTGGGCTGGGGTTTGCTTCCCTTGGAAGGATGTGACCATGGAGCTCACCTGTGCAGGCAGGGGTGGGAAACACCACAGCCATGTCACCCTGTGACAGACTGACATGCAAACTGCAGATGAAATTGCCTCCTCCTGCCCTCAGCACCATCGTGTTCCGCAGGTGATGACCCTCCAGCAGAAAGGTTCACCATTTCTCACAAATTGTATCAACCACACCAACCTCACCAAATAAAAACCAAGACTGAACACAGAGTGGAGATAGCCAGGTAACAGACACACAGGTACCCAAGCGGGGGCTGGAGGAAGCAGAAATCACTGGGGTCTGTCAAACACCGTTGGCAGCTCCCTGGCCCCACTGTGCTGGGGTACATGAGTGTCCACGCTCTGCTGTTGACAGTTTGGGTGCTTTCAGCTTTCTACGGAAACCTCACATATCCTGCGCTTTGTACAGCTACTCAGCACGCAGAATTTTTCCAATTTCAGAGATATTTGTTTTTTTCATAGCCGTTTCAGGGTGGATGCATGAGCTCTAGCGCTGCCTGTAGCACCAAGATGCTGCTCTTCTGTCAGAAACTCCTGAACCAGTTACTGGAATGCAGAATCAGAGTGTGTGACACACTGGCCTGATCCTGCTAAGCCTCATTCCTTCTATCTGCTGAGGCCTTTTGCATAGATTCACAGACTGCAAACACCAAAGTGGGCTCTAGGGCTAAATCAAAAGGCAGAGTCTCCACAACACCTACAGCAATCCCACGAGGTCTAACAGAGCCACAGCAAAAGTATCAGTCAAAGAAATATCACCTGCCTCAGTTTAAGGACTTCAGATGAAGGAGGATCAGCCTCAACACTATAAGCACTGTATTCATATTTGCAAAGACTTTCCTGGTCATGTCTTCATATGGGAAAGAGCAGGATCTGCCACACTTCTTTGAAGAGGTACATCAAAAGGCATTGCCAAAGAAGACAATTTGGGGGCATTACAGTCACAATACCCCATTGCATCATTCATCAATTACAAGGCAAAGCCCAGCTGAAACCCAGCTTTCAGTACGAGACTGTGATGAAGTGACAATCTCAGCCACATCTGTGAGAAAGGTCTGTACCACATTTATCTCAGTGAGAACTGGGAGCCTCCAGTAATTTTGCTTAATCTTTTATATGAGGTTCTGAGTTTACAAGAGATTCAGACTGGGTGTCTGGCCAGAAAGGGAAGTCCTGGCATCATCTGGGTCCTTATGTCCTGCGGAGTTGTGACAATCTCTAGAGCATCTCCTTGGACTGGCAATTCCGATGCCCAACAGGGTGTTGAATTTGGAGTTGTCTGAGGGGTTTCAGTTCTCTGTCTAGCATTACTCCCTCCTGCAGGGCTGGGAATTGCTGTGAATTTTATTTTGTTTTGAAAGAGGGGAGGTTTTGACTCCTGTTTCCCTCAGCCTCCAGCTGCTTTGCCAATGGCTCACAGTGCATGACTTCTACAGGCTTGTGGGACCAGACCCAGGATCTGCTGGGGGCTGGTCATGCCTGGTCATTGCAACCCACAGCTGGCCCAAATCCAGCCTTGAAAGGAAAGACCCAGAGCAGAGCAGGGAGAGGGGCAGGATGGCCTCTTGCAGTGCACTCCCTGTTCCTGCTCTCCACTGTTTCTCCTCTAATAAGGGTGCTTGCACTTGAGGTTCTGCACTTCATCTTGTTCATAAAACTGATGCTAGGCAGAAGGCTTGGCTCAGCTTGAGCGTGACCCACGGCTATAAATCTGCTCTGCTCCCCCTGCTTACGCCCCCACGGAGCTGCTGTCACTGCCCATTTTGAGTTGAAAAACCAAACATGACATCTCCCAGGTGCAGATGTGTCTCCCCTCCCTTCCAGACTTCCTTGGAGGAAGAGAGATTTAGCAGGCTCTCCTCCTGGATGGAAACGTTGAGGCAATGGCTGAGCTGGGGCAGAGGGACTGTTCTGAGACCCGAGGGAGACAGCAGCCACCCCATCAGCCATGCAGGCTGCAGCAGGGCTGGAGGTCTTGCCTTGCCCTAGGAGAAATTCAGAGGAAACAAGTTTTCCATTTCCCAGCACTGAAGCGGTTGAGAGGATGGGGAAAGTTTCCTGGAGTTTGCTGCAAGAAGAGCTTCATGTAGCAAAGAAACAGGTTGTGAGAGGAGGATGGTGGGGAGAAGATCAGACAAGGAGGACAACTGGTCTTGTGGAAGAAACTAAATTGAGCTCCAGTGCTTCTGCCCTTCCTGCAAGCACCCATTACACCCAGTAACCCAGTGTGTGCTACACAGCCCTGTGGGCTCCCTCCTAAGGGACAGGACGTGCTGGGGACACAGCACAGACAGAGCCTGAGGGCCCTAAGAGCCTTCTGACCTTTACAAAGGCGTAGACAAAATGCAGAACAAGTGAGATTCAAGTTTCTACACTCCAAATGGTCCCAACCACTTCTAATCCCTTATCCCATACTGGTTAATCTGTATAAATAACTTGAAAATGTCCTAGATGTGTGATCCACAGAGGTAAAAGCCTCTATTACTACTATTACTACTAACATGCTACTAAAATAAATTACAAGGATTCCGTCTTTGGTTCATAAACCCCTAAATTTCAGAGAAACATCAGCCAGCTATTGCCACATGGGTGCCCCATACTCAAGCACCTCCCAGGGAGCCTGGCGCTACTCTGGTTGGAAACAGCATCCTGCACCAAAAGGTCCTTTCTTCTGATCAGTATGGCCAGTCTAAGGGCCAGTTACAGAGGCTGAGGCTGGGATTCATCCCCACTTACCACTGGCCTTTTAACTGATGCCCATTTTAGGCACCTGGCTACTCTCACCTTCATTAGCAGCAATGAAGGGAGGAAGGACTTTCAAGAAGGAAATTCAGAGTGTAGAGGGAAATACCTCCCCACTTCCTAACCAACATCATTCTGCAATAACATCACCATAAGCACAGACCAAGGGTGGCATCAGACATTTATGTGTTACCTGGAGCTGGTAAGCCCTGACCACACCTCTATGGGCTTTCTCGAGGAGCCTAAGATGAGAGCTCCTAAAAGCAACCCAGGGCCAGCAAGGTTTGGGGTGAAGGCAGCAGTACTAAGCAGCCACGTCACTCTTGCTGTGACTGGCCACGTGACCCCCTGCTCAACTCAGGGGGACAGAAATATTCCCAAACCCTGCTCCTATGTCAGCCCTGTGTGACTTTTATAGCTCATTGTCTGCTCAAGCACCAGATTTCCTTCTATCTCTGTGCTGTGTGGAGGTAGGTCTTATTTCTGCAGCTGGTGCAAGAAGCCTCCTATTCAGATCACACAGTGATAAGAGGGGACTGGGGCTGTTTACGACATTGCTTAATGAGCTGATGACATTTTTACGAATGAAAAAAGTCCCAAAACGATTAGACTTGTTGATCCTTCAGAGATGCCAAGACCCTCCCCTGACTAACAAACCCCATTCACATTCTTCTCAGCAGATGAAAACTTTGCTGCACATTTTCTCTCCCTGCCCTCCAACAAAACTGTCCTCTCCTCCTGGCCAGTCTGAAATCAGATGTGGGAAGAACCTGCCTTTCCTTTTGGTGGGAAACTTTGACTTCCCCAGATAGGATGTGAGGCTCCCAAATCAGAGGTGTCCATGGCACCGAGGATGGGAGCTGGGATGGGAGAGCAAGCCTGGGTATCAGCTGATCTTTCATTAAGGTCAGGAGAGGGACGTGGGATGAGGTGTGCACAAAGGAACTGCTGTGTATGGCCTCACAAGAGCCATTCCTGCCTCCTTAACAGATAACATGGCTTTGAAAGAGTGAGTTAAGTGTGCCAGGGTATATGAAGACTTTGTGAGAGGCTTTTCTAAAATCCCCCACAAGAGGCTGTTAAGGAAACCTGGTAACCAGAGGATAAGAGGCAAATTCCCATCTTAAACCCAGCCTCGGGTAGCAAAGACAAAGAGCCCCAACCCTGCAAGGCTTGGCGTGCAGGGGGGTGAACGGCGCCCGGGGCTCAGTCATAATTAAAAATAATAACACTGAGCACTTTCAAAGCACTCGGTAAACACGATTAACTAATTAGTCAACTCTTTACTAATTAACCAGTCACAGGACTGGTGTTGCTCAATATGTTTAATGATCCGGAGAGCAGTTGAATAGCTGGGGGCAGCGTCTGCGGAGGACGCGGGAACCGCGCAGGGGAGTGACTGAGATGAACTCACACAGGGCTTGGACAGGAGGGGACAGGCGGGGACACGGGATGGACCCTCTGATCCTGCTGAAGACAGGGCTGTCCCCTTCTCCTCTTCCCGGGCAAACCCCTCCTCACTTCTTGGGGTAGGGGACTCCCTGTGCTCCTCCCACAGCTGCCTGCAGTTCATGTTTGTCGCTGTTTAGGCACAGCAGGATGTACATGGAAATTTTCAGATATACCTGAAACCAGCCCAGTCTGAGATCAGGAGGAGCTAAATGTGAATTCCCCAAATGCCGTGCAGGGCAAGCTTCAGGTTAACGCTCCCCAGCACAGCAAGGATGAGACTCCTCTCTCTTTCCTTCCAGTAAACCAAGAATTGGAGTAACGGTAGTGCAGGACTGGGGAAAAGAAGAGAGAATTAGGACCAGGGAGCCTCTCTGGTTGCCACTGTATTGCTCATTGATCAGTTCCCCCGCCTGTGCCTCAGTTTCCCCAGGACAGGTACCGTATGTCACACCAGACCCTTTCACATCAATTTGTTTTTTAATCAGGGCTGCGCACACACTTCCCCACAAATTGAGTGAAAAGCATCTTCCCAAAAGGCAGATACTCTACTGCTCACCGTCCTGCATCTTTCCCCCATACATGAATCCCTGCCTCCTTCTGAGGCTGTTCTCAAACTGCTTCTGCTGGCACCAGCCTGTCTCTGCTGCTCTGACAGGTGTCACCCTGAAGGAAAGTTGCTCTTGGCTGGTGGCTCCAATAGATCTCAGAGCCTTGCAGGGCACCCTCCTGCCCCTACCATGATTCTGCCAGTGAAAGCCACCTTTGGGGACTGGTTTTAAGTATTTCCTAGCTGTAATTTAGGCATTTACTGTCCAGCAGACCAGGATTCCAAGTCTCTCTGTAATTAAGAACTGGATTTCACAGCACCACAGATGCATCTAGAACAGATCTGAATGGCTGTGGCCAGGGCTCTTATTAAAGCTTCTCGTCACATAGATCTTTACTCCCCAGCACCAGGAGTTTATTCTCTGCAGGAGAGATCTGCCAGGACAGAGGGAGCACCAGGCAGTCCCACAGGGTGCTGAGCAGGGCTGAGCCATCACTCTCCCAGCACCGCTTTTCCTGGAATGGTTGGGAAGTGCTGAGCTTTCCTTGGGACCTGCAAACCTGCAGCACCTGCAGACACCACCCAGTGCTGATGCGCTCACACAGGCAGGCAGCACCTCAGCCACTGCTACAGCCTCTCACAGGACACCTGCAAGAGAAACCAAGCTACAGAGAAGGTCTGACCTCGGGGCTCTTCACTTGGAGCTCCGGTGCTGGATGGGCTTTTTCCATCAGACATTCCCAGAGAGCTGAGGAAGGCACCCAGTGCTTTGCAGGGAAGACAGAGGACTAGGGCAGGACCTGGCAGCTCTGCACAACGTGATGACTACTGGGTGCTCTGCTTGTGGTGATGGAGCATCCCACCTTGCTGGAGTCACCACAGAGTGCCTGAAAAGACCATCTTCTCCATTTTCTCCCAGCTGGCTCCTGCACCCTGAGAATGAAGACCCACTGGGCAAGCGGGTCCTGGCTGAGTTACCGGCTTGCTGTGGTGGTAGTGCAAGTTTCCAACTGCAAACACTTGATTCTGCAGTTACCAAGAGAGAAAGAAAGAAAATTCTCCCATGCAGAACAGTGTTTCGAGGTCAATAGAGAAAACCCTGTGGCCTGAATACCCAATCTGGGGAGACTGGGGAGCCTGGCAGGGAGGCTCAGGGTCTGGGTGTCTGCGTTGTCACACTTGTAGCCAGGTTACCATGGCTCATCCACAGTGCATCCACACCCGGGGGCTGCTGCCTGCCTGCAGTCAATGGGCTCTGCTCTTCCAGCATGGAGAAGGACAGATGATTTGCAGGAGAAAAGCTTGTGCTTAGTGATCCTGTCATGTCATCACCCCAGGGGTTCACAAAGGAGTGTGGGTGCAGCCCAGAAAGGGGACGCCTGTGCTGCCCTGCACCCCCCATGGGCACGGTGCCCACACCCCTCCCCAAGGAAGGGGTGCTGCACCGAGGGGCCACTGGGCACCCACCTCAGCCTGCTCAGCCAGGCCCAGACACAGCTTGGTCCCCTGGGCATCCCACAGAGGGGACCTGCAGCACAGTGGGAAGTGGTGAGCACACAGATATGGCCATGTTGCCTCAAATTCATGGGCTCTGTTAGTCTCACCCCGTGCACAGGAGTATTTGGGTGCCCAGGGTGCTGGGACATTGGTGCCTTCAGAGTCATGGCCACCTAAGCAGCCAAGAAGGACATGGGAACCCTGGGTTTTTTGTTTTTCTTTTCCTAAACAACTGAGCTGAGATCCAGAGCAGGGTATCCAGTGGGAATGAAAAGGCCATGGATGCTGTTCAGTGTCCAAAAGACACCCTGGCTGCCCCAGCCGTCCACCCCATGGATGGGGACCTTCACTCAGCTCTCTTTCAGGGCTGCCCCCCATCAAGCCCTGCTACTGGGGGAGGAGAGTTGGGTGCTTTGGCCATGTCTGCCCACCCCCCTCCCCTCCTCCCGGGGGATGAGAACTGAAATAAAAGGTCCATTTCTTTAGAAAGCCAGGCCTGACTATGGGAAGGGTCCCTGTATCCATGCAGCTCTCCCGGCCTCTCACTCCCCTGTTTAGTAATCTCACTTCTGGGCCTGAATTCATTCAGATGCTGTGAAGGATTAGCTGACCTTTCTTTCAGAGCTTGGTAAGCTGGGGATGTTAAAGCTTCCCAAAAATTAAACTCTCAGGAGGCTGCCTCAGAGGCTGGGAGCCTGGAGAGTTGCTCAGAGGCTGTGGCTGCTTCCCCAGCACCTGCCCTTGGGCAGGGACAGTCCTTGGACAGTCCCTTCATGCCCCCCAAAAGTGCTCAAATCCATGCACAGCCTTAGCACCCGACTGCACAGTGCTCGTGTGGGGTGAAACCAGCTTTTTTTAATCTCCTCTTAGACAATTTGGTCATTTTTTCTGTTTGTCATATGTGGGTTTCAGCTCCTGCTTTCCCAGTTTCTCTTTGCTGCTATGAGAGGAAGGAATAAGAGAAAACGTGAGCCCATAAACTTGGGAGCTGAGGTTTGGGGAAGCAGGGAAAGCTGTCTGATGGTGCTGTCACAGCTAAGGGGGCACAAGGTTGTGAGGACAAGCTGCTCTCACAGGAGTGTTCACTCTGAAACCTAATGACAACTTGTGTCTTGAGTAGCATTTTGCTTCCTGGGATCTTGAACTGGGTCTGAGTACGGGGAGCTTATTTTAAGTTCCCGTGTGCAGATGGGATGAAGTGACATGCAAAATGCTTCCTGCAGAGTGGGGAATGTCCACACAACAAGGTTGCACTCGCCTGACCAACTCGGTCTGATTTTCAGAGCTGCTCTTTGCTGGATGCATGGGAGATGCAGAAGAATTTCCCTCTTTTCCCACATTTTTCTATGAATTTTCCCCTGACAGTGAAATCTCAGAGCAAGGGGACTATACCTGGATATGAGCAGAAAGGACACCGCTAACAAAGACCCAGGCAACCAGAAAGGGAGATGATATCACTGCTTCTCCCATTCGAGGACTTAAGGAAAGTAGCTGGAGCTGGGGCACAGTTGGAGGCTGCGTGGCCTGTGCCCCACTGCTCTGAAAAATGCTGGGGGCTGCCTTTGGGTGACCCCCCTCTGCAAAGGACAGGCTGCAAGGATGACCCCATGCCCCAGCAGGCAGGGCAAACAAAGTCCTTGAGGCAGCACTTTACCTCTTTGGTTTCAGACTCTCCTGTTTGGGGCTGTGTTGTTGCAGCTGGCAGAACAGGAGCAAATTCATCAGTGCAAGCAAAGCCCACATGCGGCCAAGTCCGACCGTCTGTCCAAACCCAGAGCAAACCGCACAGAGGGAGAGCAGGGCTTCATCCAAAGCCCAGGGAAACCAGTGGTGAGACTAGAAATGACTTCTCCTCCTCCCACTTGCTTTCTCTCTCCATCCCGTCGGAACTGAAGCCGTTTCCACGTGGAAAGAATCCGCAGCAGCAGCATCTGAGCGGTGCAGAAGCCTGACCTGAGCAAACCCACTGCTGCTCTCCTTCCCACCTAGTTAAACTCAGTTTTTGTACAGAAGCTGCACGGGGGAGCAAGGGGATGCCTTTGTTATGCATTTAAATTGCTTGTTTAAATGGGCAGCCGGCTTCTAACAGGGCTAATTTTATAGGCACCATAACATGACGAGAGGAGTTTCTTTTATGACCCCGCACTCCCCCTGTCTCAGGCACAGGGGGCTCGCACAGAACCGCCAGTTCTCTGGCAGGAAAAGGCACCAGTAATCCCAAAAAATAAAACTGTCTTATGAGATATAAATTAGATTATTGCTCTGGGGAGATGAGCTGCTCTGCTCACCCACGGGGCTGCCGCTGTCGGAGAGCATCTGTTGCAATTACAGGTTCCTCCAGCCTGCTCGGCAGAAATGACCTCCCAAATATTCCGGCAGCGGCTGGAGCTCGCACAAACACTCCATGTTCTTTTTACAGCTGAACAGCAAGTGCTTGATCTGTGCTAAATTGCTGGTTGGTGGTCTCATCTTCTCCAAGGACTCTTGGGCGGGGATGTCCAGAGTCCTCCCGAGAAGGTAACAGGGTCCAGATTGTCACCTTGCAGCGCGTGCTGGAGGCTGAGCTTGTCTCTCTTCACGGGCTTGTACAGTACAAAGTGCACCCTTGGCACTAGATCAGCAATATTAATTGCCCATGAGAGGAAGCATATAATCAGCCTTCAATGCTGTGTAATTACACAGAAATTACCAGAAGAAATTAATTCCAAAAGGTGAACATATGGGCCGCAACACTGAAGCCAAAGCTGGATTTTGCCTCTGGTTACTGCCACTCATAACTGAGGGCAGAATCTAGGCCAAAAGTGTGTTTTCTAGTTCGTGATTTATTGTACCAAAATGGAACTGGTAATGAAAACCGCATTCCACTTAATACACAGTCGACTTCCAACAAAAATGCCAGCAGGAATTCTTTCTTCTCCTTCTTGCCTTACAGCTGCCCATCAGGAGAGGATCTACAAACTAAACCCTTCTGCCATGGCCACAGGGAGAGGCAGCACCATGCCACCAAACCCAAAAGCTGGCTGGCACCAGGCTCAGTGCCAGGCACCCAGCCACACCCCAGCCAGCCACGGACCCTCCTCCTCCTCTCCCTCCTCCTCCTCTCCAGTCTGCGAGGCCACCTTCCCCACCTGAGCAGGGCTGAGCCTCAACTGTAGATTATTTCAGCAAGCAGATAACAAGCCATCTCTGACAATATATTTCAGCACACTGGTTTTCAAAATACCCCCATGGGCTGGCTCAACCATGCTGAACCTGCCCCACTCTGCTGCAGCATTGCTCCATCCCACCCAAACCGTGTGGGTGCTGAGCACCCTCTGCAGCATCCAAAGCTGATGGAGCCGTATGGGGTAAGAGCTTTCCTCCTTCCTAGCCCAACCTGCTGCTTCTTAGCTTTAAAAACATCATTTTTTCCCCGCATGCACGAAACAGCAGAACACCTCCGCTCTCCTCCACGACAGCAGCAGGTGGAGAAAGCTCCAAAGAAGCCCAACAGTGGCAAAAGGGACCCGATGGCCCCTCCAACCCCCTCCTTGCAAACACGGGGCGACCTGTGGGAAACGGCTGGGAGATGGCCGAGTGCCACGGCTGAGCCCCTTCGCTGCGAACGGGAATTCATTTGCATGCCAAAGTGGTAGTCGGGCGCTTTACAACAACACGGTGCAAGCATTTAAATGTATTTGAATCTTCAGTATCGCCCGGCCACCGCCCAGCAGCGCCTTCCCCCTGGAGAAAATCTCTCCGGGAGGAGGGGGGACGAGGGTGGGGGAAGAGGGTTCCAAGTAAAAGATGCCCACAGGAAACCTCAGGTCCCAAGGGCAGCAAAATGATGGAGAGCTGAAACGCACCGAATTCAGGCACAAGGCGTATCTGCGGCGGGGTTTTCCCAGCCAAAAACATGCGTGCCAGCGACAACAGGAAACTCGCGGGCTGTGTGACAAGTGTTGTGGCTTCTCCTTAGCTCTCTTACTGCTCAATGGGTCCCGGGTGACTCCGCAATCAAGGTCCCATTCAAGCCAGGAAGAGCCGAATCCCGGGGATATGTGTCAGGCCAGCACTTTCCACTTCTCTTTCAGCCCATGGACACCTATAAATTTTCCAGGGACAGTGGTACAGTACATGCCTCCGCTGCAGCCACTTCCAGGCTCCTTAAAAGTAGCCCAGGACCCTGAGAAATCCATTATATTAAGCAATTAACAGTGATGCGTGTGAGTTCACGGACCTTCTCTCTGCCAAGGAACACAGTACAAAGTACATCACCCCCCATCAAGGCAAGTGAGTCAAATTATTGGCAATAAATATATTTATTCCAAATGTCGACCCACTTTAACATTCCTTTATTTAACACAGCTGATCTAAGGGGGAGCTGAAATAAAGGGAAAATAAAGTCTGCGAGGCTTCATGCCTCCCTGGTTCTCTTGGCAGAGCTGGCTGAATTCTGGTTGCTATTATTAGTGTTACGATTGTTGTTGTTATTATTATTGTTATGATTATATGCATTTCATTCTCTTTTGGGTAATGCATAATTTATGACTCTGCCTCGATCCCCTTTCAATGGATTCACTATCCAGGGAGACTTGCTGAATAATTTGGATCATTCGTTTTCAAGTGCATGGGCTGCCGACAAATTGTTCGCTTTTCATTCCTGGGGACATTCATTGGTCACCCAAACCAGGGGATTTCTTTGGTCGCCCCAGGCACGTGATGTGCCGTCTGGGGTTTTGTTGAGATTTTTTTTTTTTTTGATTGGGTGAAACTTTGTGAAGTGGAGACTAACAAATAGCTCGTGTGGGGGGGCTGGATTTCTGGAGAAGTCAGTTTGCCAAATTTTTGTGAACATTTGGGGGTTTCTCAGAGGCTTGTGAAAAGTAAATGCTACAAAGCACATAAAATGTTATTTAAATGTTTTAAAGGCAACGTTATTCTTGCTGTTTGCTATTCAAAATTATCATGCAGCTGATTATTAAGTTTTGCTTACTCAGCTCTACCTGAAGAAATATTGAGGTATTAGACCTGCTTTGCCTAAAATCCTGAGGGAAAGGGAATGTTCAAGAGGCTTGCATTTGGGGATCTTTTTGCCTTAAAATCAAATAACTGCCTATATCAACTTGGCTGGGTCCACCAGTGGGACCCTGAAATTGCCCTGATCCTTCGTGAACCGTCCATCCCACAGGAGCAGCATCCCCCCAGCCCTGGGCAGGCTCTGAGCTCACCAGGGATACACTCCCAGGCACACACATGGCTCAGTGGGGATGAGCGCTGCTCCTCACCGTGCTGACCGTGGGGTGGAGACAGCTGACATATCAACCCTGGTACCCGTTTGTCTGGGAGGGCCCCACTTGGGCAAATTTCGACGTATTTGCTGCCAGCTCCATGAAAATCATTAGGACACGCCATGCTCAGCTGTGGAATGAGCGGATTGCAAAGCTGTGTTGGTCCACAGACCCCTTTGATCCTTTCTCTCCTAGGCTAGACGTTTCATTGTGCCCAAAAATGCCACTGGATAAATCCAGGTACACCTGGGAATTAACAGGGCTGTGCATCCCCGCTCCGGCTCAGACCTTTCCGGCACAGCACAGTGAGATTGCGACGCATAGTCCCAGAGCTTCTAACTCTCTGCATCACAAAAGCAGCAGAGAACAAACCCCGGGCCTCAGGGCCCGGCGCAGGAGCAGCTCATCCCCTCCCCGCCCCGCACTGCCTGCTCAGCCCCGATTTAGGAGCAGCTCATCCTCTCCCTGCCCCGCACCGCCCGCTACCCGCACTGCCTGCTCAGCCCCGATTTACGAGCAGCGTGTGAAGGACAGACACTGGGCCACTGGGCTGAACAATGCGGGAATATTAGCCGAGTTACAAAAACAAACAAACCAAACCCTGCCGGAGCCCGTTTCATTTATCTTCTTTTGTCCAGTTTTGCTTCAGCGTGAAAGTCGCCCTTTCAAGTCCAGCAGTTGTGTTCCAGCCCCGGCGGGTAGCTGATCCAAAGCGTTACACTCAGAGCTTCCCAATGGCGTGTTTGCACAGTTCAATTCATTTCTAAATATTCAGCGGAGCTTCCCTCCCTCCAACCCTCCCAGGACTTTTTGCCCAAGGGCCGAGGGTGTAAAGTACAGGGCCGGGGATATTGGTGCACAGAGCCTTTGTGTGCAAACACAAGCTGCTGTTTGTATTTGCCTTCACACTCTCAGAGCTCAATTGTGCGCGGTGCGGTGCTGGCTACCAGTCTGCTTTCAATATCCGCTCGGCCATCCCTGCTGCCAGAGGGACGCTCCCCCTCCCTTGCCGCTTTGAAGAAAAGGGATTTAATTTCATGAGACTTTCGGTAATCACGTTACAATCTCCCAACATTAACCAGAACTGACTCCCTGTTGCAAAAGGGCGGGCGGACGACCCAGTAAACAGCCCGGCCCGGGACAGGCTGCAGTGACGGAGGAAGGCAAAATGCCTGGCTGGTTCTGTGCCGCTTATCAGATGAGGCTGGAAAACAACAGCCTCTTGCCAGCACCAGGAGGGAGCAGCCGGCTTTGCCCAATCTGAGGATGCTCCACAGGCTGCTCTGCTCATCTCGTGCACCACGACGGCTGATTTTTAAAACCAGACCTTTTTCTTCTGTCCATACCTCTACCCATCATTTGCCTTCCTTCTTCCCTTTCCATTTACAGTGTCCTGATACCTCTGTCACACTCCCCAGGACTTGGTTTGCTGCTGGAACAGTATCCTTCTGGTTATGCATCACTCCCTGCTGCAGTGTCCAGGAAGGGACAGGACCACTCTGCACAGGGAGTGGGATCTGGGGAAGTTCTTGAACAAAGGAGAGGCTGAGAACAGGGAGATTTAGATCTCCCCTGCCTACACTGTCCCTGCTCCCCCTCTCCTCACCTCTCTGCACACAGAACTCAGCTCTTCCCAGAGCATCTCCTGACCAAGCAGAGATGATGCTCTAGACCCTGAAGGAAAGTACTTTTGGGGTTGTGAGAGCAAAGCAAGGTGCTGCACAGGCTGCCAGGCACTGAGCAGTCCCCATTGGGTATAAAACAATCCCTTTTTGCAATCAGATGTGCTGTCCTTTCTCTATTCATCCACTATGGTCTGACCGCCTGAGACTGGAGCTTAAATACCCACACTGTTGACATTAAGGGACATTAATTATTCCCAAAAAGCTGCCATGAAAATAGTGCACTTGGTCAAAATAAAGCACAGATCACAGTGATCCACGCGGCGCCACAAAGTGCAGCCTGGCAGGGATTGAGGTGATGGATGGCTCTGAAATACCACAGGGAAGACAACGTGGACTCCTCATCCATCTTTCCATCTAAAGCTCTGAACTTGGAGTACACAGGCATGTGCAAAGATGGTGATCAGGGATGGAACAGCTGGGCTTCGCCTCGCACAAGCTGGGAGCTCACAGACCCAGCACGGATATGGCACACAGCCCGGAGAGCGAGCACAAGGCAGGAACTGCTGAGCCAGCAGCATTCCTACTGCACTCCTCCTCTAATTCCCACCTGGGACAGGGGGGAGAGACATCTCACCCCTCTCCCTAGTGCCTTAAGAAATTGGGGAGCGCTCTTCCCTCTCCATTGTGCACCGTTGGTGAAATTATGTGTACATTATCTGACAGAAAGCGTTTCCCACCCCAGACAGTCAAAAAGAATACATCTGCTGTAAAACAAACTTGCAGAGCCTGGCTGCTCACAGCCTTCATCAGTGCCCTGGCTGCTCCTGCCCTTCATGTCATTTTTGCCCTTTCCTAGGTGAAACTGGGAGTGCTGGGTGTAGGCTCTGGGCTCTCTACTCTCCTCTCCCCAGACAGCAGACATGCAGCAGCTTTGACCCTCAAGCAGGAAGCCCCAAGGTTGCTCACCCCACCTGCACCAGCATTCCCACTTGCTTGCCCACACAATCGCTTTCTTGCTGCTCATTTTTGGCAGAGTATGGCAAAGGTCTCCTGGGTTCATCCTTTAGCATTACCAGCTCCTCTATCCCCAGGGACACATCAAAGGAACAGGGCTGAGGGCTGTGGCTCCCCATACAGCACCCTAAGGCACCCTGTTCCTGCACCAGGTTCAGCATGAGAGGAGATCCCTTTCCATGGGAAACCACAACCTGGGTGACAACGGCCACTGGGCAAAGCCAGAGGTCCCTTCCAGCACCTAACCTGTGAAATAATTTAGAAAAACCCTGTGATTCCAGGAGAGAGTGAAATAGAGGTTTGTTCCTTCCCCAGCCTCCAACCCTCTGTCCAGGCAGGGGATGCAGATATGATTTTCAACCCTCTCATCACTCTTAAGGCATTTTGAAAAGCTTTGAAGGGAAAACTCCTGTCTGCATCCTCTGTGCTCTCACAGCTGCGTGTGGGACATGAATCTTTCCCTGCCTATAGCTTTCTTTGCCAGCTCCAGTGATGGAGCAAGCACTTTGCACAGGGGGTGCATGTTGTGGGCAGCAGTTCTGTGCCCAGTTTGTGCTGTCAATGCAGCAGTGCCCCCAGTGCCAGCTGACACCCTGTGGTGCCCAGCACCATCCCCGCTGAGCCCTGGAATGAAACAATCTCTCTGACCATATCACTCCATCAGTTTTTAAACTCCAGCCTCCACTAAAACCAGTGCTGTTCAAAATAAATCCATAAATCAAGCTCCCAGCTGAGCTGCGCATCTCCTCCATTCCCGCTGCTGACGTGGGTGCCCGTGGTTTCCTGGGTCAGAATCTGTTTCTGTAGTACCTACCAAAAAAAGACAGGATTTCTTCCTCCCCACCAATTAATTCCCTGCCTTCTTCTGAGCCTAAGGCAAACTCCCAGCCAGCGTGTGGCTGAGCCCCTCCATACCACTGCTCTCTGCTGCTCTTCACTCCCTCCAACAGCCTCCATGGCCACACTGACTCAGGCAGGAAAAGCCTCCCTCTCTCCTTATCAGTCCCCAGGGCATCCTAATCCCCTTATAAATGAAAGCTATTAAACAGATATCTTTTTAAAAGCCTGCCCGTCACTTCAGCAGGAGCAGCCCCATCCCAGCTATCAGGACTTTCTGGAGTGGGGTTAATGCGGGTGAGCCACTGCCCCGGACAGAGCTGGGGTTGCACCGGGTGAGGATCTGGCCTGTTCCTGTAGGAGCTGTGCTTTGATCCCCCGGAACGCCGGGCTGCAGAGCCAGGCTGAGCCCCACGCCGTGCCAGGCCTGGGCTCTGCCACGCTGCCGTGCGGGAAGCAGCGGGAATCTGGCAGGGATGCTCGGGAGGGGAGCTCGGGTTACTGCAAAGAAAACGCTCCCCGCTGATTGCAGCGGCAGAGGCCAAACGGCGGCCACTGCTCCAGAGACACCCTGGAGACGGAGCAGATGTGACTGCTGGGCTCTGCCACTGCTGAACCCTCTCCCCGGGTCTGAGCTGTCTGCGCGGGCTGATCCCGGCAGCAAATCCTCTCCCTCCTCTACTGCTGCCTGAAAAACGGGGGGGATGAGTTTGGTGCAATAATGAACACACTGGAAATAAATGGTCTGGGTGAGGCTGAGTTTGGGGGCTGTGAAGCCCCCCTGTGTGTTGGGGGCTCAGCCCTGCCACGGGTTGGTGTGTCCTGTGCCCCAGGCAGCTGTGCCAGTGCTATCTAGGAAAGGTTGGGTGTTGTAGTTGGTGGGTTGTGGGACTTGTTTGGGTTTATTTCTGCTGTTTAACAGCAACAAGGGGTGAAATGATGTACAGCCTCTACCATGCTAGGCTGGTTCCAGTCATCCTAGCATAGACCCAAAATCTCCTGTATATTCCTCAAGACAAAACTGGTTGGGGATAAAACACAGCACCCCAAAACCCTCCAGAAGGCCCTCAGTAAAACTCTGGTTGCACAGTCCAACCACAGCCCAACCATAATAAGCACAAGAGCCTCCAAAACCACTGTACCAAAAAGCAGGGCATCACAAAAAAGAAGGCACGAGCCAAAAAGGCAGCAGCCCTCCATGGTCAGAAAGTCCATCCCCCACCCCTGAGGATGAAGGGGAGATATATTAAGAATACAAAGACACACTCGTGCCCCAGCTGCTCCCATTTCACCGACCAGGTAGGAAAACCAGAACTCTGGGAGTGCTTTTCCAGGCAGGATCCCTGCAGGCAGCAGAGATTAAATAGCCCTCATGGGCTTCTTGCCCCATCCTCGGAGAGGCAGCACGTCCCCTCAGGCAGCCATGGGGAGTTTGTCCAAGCGAGGACAGTGCAGGCTGAATAAGGATGACATGCTTTGGCCCAGAAAGAGGAGGGCAGAGATTAGCCGTGGACAAGCTCAAGGGAAGGCAAGTGTCCAACCCAGAGTGCCAAGCCTGGTTTTGTTTTAGCCTTAACTGCGCTTTTTTGTTTGTTTGTTTGTTGGTGTAAAAACCTTTCTGTTGGAAATCAGTTTAACTTTAAGCTTCCTGAGAATAAAAGCCTGTGAGAAAGCTCTGCCCATGCAAGGCTCCCTTGGGAGGCTACAATGGGAGTCTCAGCAGCTTATGGGCCCATATTTCTATGGCTACAGCACCCATCTGCTCAGCAATACAGTGTTACCCACTGCTCGTGCAATTCCCCATGCAGCACAACCTGCTGGGAGCTGCACCACGCTGGGCTGAAAACGCCCTGTGGCTCCAAGGATGGCACATGGTGCCACAAGAGGTGCAACCCTCACAGGGTCTGGCCCAGTTGCTGGCTGGTGCCATGTCAGTGGTGAAGCTGTCCCAGTGCAGTTTCCCTAGGTATGATAACGTTTCAAGCCTTTCTTAACCCAAGTCCGAAAGATTTTACATAGCCCCCTTTTACTCCCTATAAATGGGGAAACTGAGGCACAAGACAAGCCTGGATATCAGAAATGCTGAGTATCCCGTGTACCATCAGCAGGTAACGGGCAGTATCACCACACAGCAGCTCCAAAGTCCCCGTGTGAGCCTTGCCTGGCTGGTTCGAGCTACAGACATCGTTGTGCTGTGCTGTCAGCATCTGTCTCAGATGGGCAAAGGATATTACACTATGGGGATCCTGAATAGGCACCCTGGGGTTCCTGCTCTGGCACCCAGGGGATCCTACAGGGACACCATGGAAAATGTGCTCAGAGTGGGAATGTCGCTGCTTTTCAAGGCAAGGCTCGCATCTTTCCCCATCCCTCTGGAAGAGATGTGGCCATATGTATGATGACACCCAGACCGCTCAAAATCTTCTCACAGAAGGATTTGCAAAGCCACTTACATCCTCTGTCTGATTCCCATCCCACCACGGTGCCCGGAACTGAAGGGGGAGTGGGTGCAATGGATGTGCCTCTGTGAGACCAGGTCCCTGCCAGCTCTGCCAGTCCTACCCACGCTACACTTCCCACTGCTGCAGCCAGAGCCTCTTTCCCTCTGTTCCCCTCTGGGACAGACCATTTCCAAAGGCCTGAATTACCCCAGGAGAGGAGAAGACAGAAAGGACATCTCCCACCAGCCCAGTCCTTCCTGGTCAGATGGGTTTTGTCCACTGCGAACTACTGTCACCCATCGGAGGCTCAGGACTTGCCCTGACTCCCCGCTCTGCTGTGTGCTCCCAGGGTGCCTGGACTCTGCAGACAGTCACTGGGGGCTGCTTGCCCAGCCAAATCATGTCTGCAGACACTCTCTGGTGCACGTGCAGCCATCAGTCACCACCAGCTTGACTCCTCATCCCATTTGGAGACCAAGGCGAATGGGAAAGAATCATCCAATGGGATTACCCGTTCTGCCAACCCTGGGTAAAACAATTGAAAAGACAGGATGAGAACCGTGAAGGTTTTTCAGGTAGAGGTGATTAATGCAGGGTAAAGAAAAAGGATCAACTAAAGTTTATAAGGGACACTGGGAACTCCCTGGAATGAAATCCTGCAGTCCTTACATCCCTCTGTGGGAGCAGAGTGAGAGGAGCTCATTGCTGTGGGAGGATGTGATTTCCCTGGCTGTGATGAGGATGGAGGGAGCCTGTTAGCTATTTTAGTAAGCACTGCCCTGCAAATACATCCCTGGACCACCATGGAGGTGATAAAACCCCAGGTTTGTCTGGAAGGAAGTTTTTCACTGGAGTGTTTGGCAGGCTGTTCTCTCATAGTTCCTGGTCAGCTCCTTGTCCGAGATGAAGTTTCCTTTTAGCTGAATGAGAAACTTGCTTGGAAATTGCTCTGACATGAGACACATCCCAGCCTGGGAACCTCACGGCAGCGCACACCATGGAGCAGAGCCTGCAGGCTCCCTGCACTGCCTGTGCCAAATCCCCTATCTGAAAGCACAATACGTTTCCCGTCTCTCACTGCACTCGCACTTGGTTTTGTTAAACACTCTCTAGGCATCACAGAGGGCCAAAATCCGAGGCGCCCAGCACCTGCAGACACCGCTGACGTCAGGCACACGTGCAGGTGGCGGGTGAATCTCCCGGCCCCACGGGGGAAAGGGTTGTGAAGAACCAGAGCCAGCACTGGGAACAGAGTCTGGAGGCTGTTCTCCAAGTGCCTGTCAGCGGGCTGCAGCCCTGGGTTTGTCCAGCAGTGCTTTATCCGGCCAAATGCAAAGGTATTTTATCGTAACTAAAGGGAAGGTGCTTGTCTGGGTTAATTTCCAGCACTTGGAATGACACCGCTATTCCTGAGGAACTGTGGACTGGTGTCATTTTAGTGATGTTATTAAATCTGGTCGAAGCCCCTGCCTGCATTTTCATGTGTCCACACCAGCTCACCAGCAGTTGAGCTCGGACAACTTTTTAGTTCAAGCCTTTTCCAGCTGCAATCTCGTCTCACAGGGGAGCTGGAAGCTTCATCAGGACAAACCGGGTTGGAGAAGTGAGGCTTGGGCTGGACCAACGCTGAGCAAACAGAGCCAGCCCAACGGCACTGGAGAGAGGGAGGATGGAGAACAGACCTCCAAGCTTGTCTCCAAGCTGTGTCCTCCCTGGAGCACACTCACTCCCAGGCACTCAGCCAAAGCTGGACTGTAAAGCCAAGCTCTACGTGGATGAATTATTTGCCAGGTAACGTTGATGGGAACCTGAATCTGTGAAAAGCTCTGCTGGCCGGGCTCCTTCAGGAGCAGATCCCTGGAGAACATCTGGTTGGGACAAGACCTGTCCTCTCCATGGGCAGTGCTGGGATCTTGCAGGCAGCAAGAAGCGATAAAGAAAAATTAGATCTGGCTGGCAAAAAACGTTCCTGTGGGAAGTTTTGACTTTCTGTCAGAAACTGCAGTGCATTTCTTTTTCTGCACCAAATAAGCGTGAATAGGAACAAAGATTCAGTTTGGCAGGGGGAATGGACTTACCAAAGAAAACACCCAAATTTTTAAGCAAAGCAGATACATTCAGTAATTTTTGTTCCTGGATAAAAATCAAATTAAAAACTCCCAACGATTTTCCAAAAAGGAAAAGAATAAATTTGATGAAAAAATTGTAACTAGTTCTCACACCACTACCTGAGGCAAAATCGGCTAATTTGACTAATTGACCTACCCCTTTAGCAGGGCTGTTCAGCAGGGTTTGGCAGCCTCTGCCTTCTCTCTCAAGCGGTGGGAGATGCCTCCAGCGTGCAACGGGCAGCATCACCACCAACTCCCCGCTCATCCCCTGCCCCTGCCCGGCGCAGGCGGGTCCACAGCCCCCGCTGACCGCAGGGCCTGACTTTCTCTCGGGATTTAGGAGAGAAACCAGGGCGGGATGACGGTCATGAGCAAGTGGGTGGGAGCTGAATAGGGTTATTGTGATCTTTATCTGGGGGGATTATTCCAGGCAGTGTGGGCTTGGCAGGGCAACACGGTTGTTTGGCCGTGGCTGGTTTTGCAGAGCGATAGGTACGGCCCCAGGGAACGGCGCACCGGGATCGGGCTGTGGAAAATTATTTTACGGTACCTTCATCCTTGCAAAACATTCACTTCCCAGCAAAGTCGGTGGAAAAGGAAAAAACAGAGCGATTTTCGTTTGCAGAAGTCTGACGCGGCTGGGACTGCTCATGGTCTGAAATGCAAAGCCTGGCATAAAAGTGACACATTTTACTGGAAACTGGGAACTTGTTTCCCTTTTATTGGAAATAAATTGGAAGGGAGAAGGATGGTAAGAGCACGGGGCCAGCACAATAACAGAAGGATTTTTCAGGAGCATTTGGGGACCCTGCAGAGTAGACCGAGGGTCCGACAGCACCTCGAGATCGCACCAAAATTTATGGCATCGCTGATAGCGGTAACTGCAGACAGGGAACTCGTCCCAGCCCGTGAGCGGGGGTTTGAGTCTGGGGGAACTGGACGCCTCCTGCCCCCGGCCCAGAGAATAATATAAGAAATAACCGAGACGCGGATCCCCGTCCCCGAGCGCTGGCGGACAGAGGGATCCGAGGGACGGAAGAAAAGTAAACACGGAGATAACCTCGGCATCCCTCGGGACGCGGCATCTCCCCGCCGCTTCCCCCCGTCCCGACGGGAGCCGCAGCCCAGGGGAGCCGGGGCTCCGGAGCAGGGCCGAGCATCTCTGCCGAGACCCCCGCGCCTCCCCCGGCGCCTCCACCGCCTGTTCCCCGCTGCCCCCGGGCCGCAGGAGCGGGCCCCTCTCCCCGCCGGACCCCCCGGGCTCGGCCGTGCCTCGGTGTTGAAGGCGCGGGCGAAGAAACTGCGCTCTCTGCAAGGGACACATCTGATTGTGATTTGGGGAAAAAAAAGTTAAAAAAAAAAAAAAAGGAAAGAAGGGAAAGAAAACAAAACCAAAAAAATAAGGCGCCCAACCCCGGCCGCTCGGCGAGGGTTTTTTCCTATCGTCGGAGCTGCAAATATTTTGGAAGACGGGGCCGTGTTTTCCGTGTAAACAAGGCGGCGGCGGGCGGCGGGAGCCGGAGCCGCGCTCCGCGGGGCCGGGGGGGCCCGGCGCGGGGAGCCGANCGAGGATGGAAAACCGCGGCGAATCGTTAGCGGGATATGAGGAGACTCATGGGGAAAAGCAACCCAAACCTTTCACCCTTATCCCAGCCGGGCAGAGGCAAAGGACTCCCCGTCTCCGCTCGCAGACAGCCAGGAATGGCGCGAGTTTCTCGCCCGAGATGGAACGAACCGGCTGCTGCCCGGTTCTCATTTGGCCTCGGGGCTCATTCAAGCCCCCGCCGCCCCGCCCCCGCCGCCCGGGCCCTCCCGCACCGCCCGGGGAGGCAGCGGCGGGAGCCGTAGGCATTGCCGGGTTTCCCTCTCCTGCTCTCAACCACTTTCCTCCTCCGCGGAGGCCGGAGCCCACTCTCGTTCTGTCCGGGCACGGAGCCTCTCGGGCTCTGCGGCGGGTCTCTGAGCCGGTGTCCCGGGGAAGAGAGCGGGGCTGCCGGCGAGCCCCGGGATGCCCAGACCGAACCCCCGGCTGGGACCTGTCTGTGACAGGAGACCCTCCCCAACCAGCCAGAGCCTCTCCGCGCTTCTCTGGACACGAACGGCCTTTTTTAGGATTCCTGAGTGTCCCTTCTTCCTCCTCCTGAGCTCCTTGGTGTCCCCTGCCTCGAGTTTTCGAGGTTCCCTGCTGTCCCCCGCTCTGCGCTCCGGAGTGGCCCGGTACTCCCCGTGTGGCCCCGTCTTGTTGCCCCGTCTGCCTCGGGTCTCCCCTGTCCCACACCTCCGGGGGTCTCGGTATCCCCTCCTCCAGATCCCTGTGCCTCGCCGTGCCCTGCCCGGCGGTCCCCGGTTCCCCGTGCCCCCTGCTTTGCACCCGGAGGTCCCTCGGTGTTGTCACCACCGCAGTCCCGGGTGTTCCCTGCCTGGGGCTGCCGAGCTCCTCGGTATCCCATCCCCTGCGCTTCCGAGCGCTTTCACATCCCCGTTCCGCGCTTCTGGGCCCCTCGGCGAACCGTCCTTTGCCCTACCCTCCCCAGTACCTCAGTGTCCTCGCCCTGTCCTGTTCTCTATCTCCATCTCCATCACACATTCCCGCGTGTCCCTGTGTTGCTCCCCGTGTCCCTAGTTGTCCCCGCGCTGCTCGCCGTGTCCCTGGTTGTCCCTGTGCTGCCCGCCGTGTCCCTGGATGTCCCCGTGCCTTTCGCTCCCGTCCCCCGCAGGTCCTTCGCTCTGCCCTCCCTCTCCCTGCCCCTCCGGGGACCTCCGCGCCCTCTCGCCGTCCTTCTCCCCGCCTCTGCCGGAGTGTCCGTGCCCGCGGCGCTGGACTCACCCACACACTCGTTGGCCTCCCGGGCCGTCGCTCGCTGCCAGGGCCGATCGTAGTGGAAGGGCTTGCAGCGGTCGCACTCGGGGCCGGCCGTGTTGTGCTTGCAGTCGCACACCAAGCTGTCGTCGCGGTCACGGACACAGCGCGACGCGTGGCCGTTGCACTTGCATCGCCCGCCGACCTGCAAGTCGGAGACGGCGTAGAAGTAGGAGTCGCGGGCCAGCTCAGAGTCATCCTCGCTCTCGTCGCCGAAGGTGTGGAGGCGGCTGAAGGTCACCCTGATGTCGGTGGCCGTCACCCAGTCCTGCAGCACAGGCGAGTTGTCGAAGTCGTGGGCGGTGGGGCGGCCGTCCAGGGTGCTGAAGGCGATGAGGCCGCCGGAGAGGGGCCGCACGTCGGTGTGCGAGTCGGTGCATACCGCCTCCTGCTCGTTCTGCTTCGTGATGGCGGCGCGGCTCGGCTTGTTGTACATCTTGCGGCACTGCGTGGAGTAGAACTGGAAGGGCACCCAGGTCTTGCCGTAGTCCATGGACTTGTGGATGGCCATGGACTCGGGGCGCGGCGAGCAGAACTGCAGGCTGACGTAGGTCACCTCGAATTTCTTGCCGAGGGAGAGGGTGAGGGTGACGTTGTGGGGGTACTGGACGTAGCTGTCGGACTGCCAGCAGGTCAGGTTGTGCGGGTTGTTGAGGTCCGTGAGGAAGGAGGGCGGGTGGGCGCGCTTGGGGTCGGAGGCGTTGCAGAGGTGGCAGGTGCGGACCTGCTCCTCGCCCTTCTCCGTCACCACACAGTACCGCGACGGCGGCTTCCCGCAGGTGCTGGACACCTTCACCTCCTTCCCGAAGGCCGAGTTGACGAAGTCAGGGATGCAGCGGCGGGGCAGCCCGTGCTCGTCGTAGCAGGGGTCGGGCTGGGCTGTCTGCACGGCGAACATGCTCACGCCGTGGTAGCCCCCGCGCAGGGGCTGCGCCAGCCACGCCGCCGCCAGCAGCAGGGCCAGCGGCGCCTCCGCGCCCCTCCGCGGCATCCTGCGCGACCTCCGCGCGGCGTGGGGACAA
>VZRE01014466.1:333265-347430 GCA_013396775.1 Cephalopterus ornatus
GAGCCGAGAAGGGCTTTATTTCAGCCCCACCGGAGCCAGCGGGAAAGGCGGCCCCGGAGCTCGGAGCCTGTTTTAAAAGTCAAATGGCTTTGGGTGCCGGAGCTCGTCCTCCTCGCCGGGAACAATGCGCTGCTCCTCGCCCACCTCCCCCTGCACGGCCAGGGTTTGGAGAAGGGAGGGGGAAAACCCGGGCGGCTCTTCCCCTCCTCGGCTCTCGGGGGGCCGTTCCCCGGCGGGATCGGGAGCGGCTGGAAAAGCAGAGAAGACCCGGGTTGAAATAATCAGGAGCGATTTATTCCCCTGGAGTGACAGTTCTTTTGAGCAGTTGCCGAATGGCAGTTTCTGTCTTTCTGAAAGCTTTTCTTCCAGATTCTGTTCAGATTAGGCTGGGGAGATGAATGAGGCCATTATCCAGCCCAGTAGCTATTCTGAAATGCCAAATTAATTACCAAGGGCTAAATCAAGGAGATGGGGGCTGAAGGGGGGTAGAGGGGCGGAAGGCGGCGGCNTCAAACCTCGCTCCGCAGGTGCGGGGGGCAGCGGCGGCTGGAGCGGCCCCGGCCGGGCGGAGCGGGCGAGGAGACCCCGCGGGGTCCCGCTCCGGCTGCCCCGTCCCCGGCTCTGGCACGGCCCCGCCGACCGCCGCATCTCTTACCTCCGGCGGGGCACCGCGGGGCTCCGAGCAGGGCTGAACCGGGGCCGGGGTCGGAGCCGAGGCCGCTCGCCCCCTCTCGATGCTCACGGGTCCGGCCGAACCATGCGGGCGCTCCCGTCGGGGCTCTCCGCCACCTGCCCGCCGGCCCCGCGGCGGAGTGAGGAGCAGCCGCGCTCTCCCCATCCCGCTGCAGCGCTTTGTCATCGACTGAGCCGCCGCGGAGGAAGCCTGGGGGATTCCCTGAGCTCCGAAGGGCCGGCTCGGGGATGCAAAAAGTGATCAAACTCTCGCTTCTTTCACCAGTGTTTGCGATGAGTGCGAGAACGCGAAGAGAAGGGAGTGTGTACGCGCAGAAATGCTGACCCATAACTCGATTCGCGTTGCCTGGCTTGAAGGGTTACAGAAACACCGCGGGGAAAGGGGAGAAAGACGGGTCCCAAGGGAATTAGGCAAGAAGGCACCGCTGGCTCTTCCCGCACTGATATCTCTCTGCCAGCACAGATCACAACATTTGCACATGACATTTAATCCTCCACCCTAAAGCTCTTTGGCTCTCGGCAGGCAGTTATTGTTATTATTGTTGCTCTAATATTTACGCTTTGCTCCCAAACAAGTGTAATTTCCCTGGTCGCTTTGTAGATCCCTGGCCCTTAATCCAGTTTCCTCTTCAGCTCCCGGGAGACCACACCTCTGGCTCCTCTCATTCATGCAAAAAAAAATTGCACGAATTTTACACAAAAAAATTAAACGTTTAGGGAATGCTGGGTCTAACCTGACTATAAGTTTTGGGAGCGGGGAGAAGTGGGCACGTGGCTGATGCTGAATCTTCTGCAGCAAACGCACACGGCCAGTGACATCCCGGCTTAGCCCGGGCAGAACCGCTGGCAGCAGCGAGAGCAGAGTTAGGCAAGACTTTCCTTGCACTAGACAGTCCTTGCAAACGGGGAACAAGCAACGAGGAGATTTCCCAGGGGCTGAGAAGTGGGCTGTAGAAGGAATCAAGCCTTTAATGTAAATTGGCCGTGGCTGGCAGAGACCACTGAACACTGGGCTATTCAGCATCGCTGTGAACCTCTAATGATCAACTCGGTTTTCAATTATACACCCACAATTGCCACCAAGTGAGATAAGCCTCTGGAATACTATATTTTCTCTTGCAAAATGTTTTCTGTAGGGCAGGCAGGCTGGAAAGCTCAGTGAGTAATATTTGATTTATTTTCAGCAGAGCAGCGGGGCACCCAGCAGCCGGGAGAGCTCATGGCCGGACCAAACAGGTGCCCAAACGGCTCTCGCACTCCTGGGGACTCGCAGGTGGATTCAGCCACTGCAGGGAGCTACAGCATTGTGGGGACCAGATATTCCCAGGAAAACAGAGGCACTCCTTGATGTTAAACCCCGTGATTTATTTGTGTGCTCCTCTGCAGAAACAATGTCTTCATTTGGATGGGTGCAGATGTAGCACAACAAAAAAGAATGCAACTTGGCCTGGAAAATGCTGCCATACACTGGACATGCTGCCGAGGTCTCATCCAGGGGAAAAGGGGGATGTTGCCTGGCATAGCCCAGGAACACGCACAGACCCTCCAGACTTCAGTTCCTCATACATCCCAAAGAAGGCTACCCTACATTTTCAAGTTATTTCCAAGTTAAATTACTTTTCTGAGCAATATATTACAGGGAGTGGGACAAAAAGAACACAGTGACCTTGCAACAATGTTTTGAGCTCCACGGGAAAAAAATACGAGAAGTGAACTGGGAGCTCGGTCCACCGGGAACGCCCTGGCACAGCAGAAGAAACCTCGCTGCAATGAATTGATGGAGGCCTGGCAGAACCCCCTGCACTGATGGAGGGAATAACCCTGTGCGTTTCTGGGCACTGACAGTGTAACCCCGAGTTCATGGATCTAGGGAGCTCTGCTGCCAGGCTGAGGTGTGGGAGATGTGGGGTGAAGAAAACAGCTTTTGGCTTGGAGGTGGAAGATCCCTGTGAAAACTCTGCTGGCAATCTGTGTGGGGGAGGAGGGGATGGGGACATCCAATTTATTCAGTAAAATGTTTAATCCAGAGAGACTTCCACTGAGTTTTATGGAACCACGGTGCAGTGCAGAAGAATACACTCTGCAGATACTATTTTTAGATGATTAAAGCACCTACCTGGATGTCAAGGGACCTGGGAGCAAGTCCACCCACTGCAAAGGATTTTCTGCTAGTTTTAGGACTACTCTATATGAAGTATTTGTGTGGGACCGGGGTAATTTCGTATTTGTGGGACACCAGGGCAACTCACAAATCTCTGCTGAGCCTGGTCTCTGGAGACACATCTCCCAGAGGCCCCGAGGCTCTGCACCCACCTGAGAGACCACCCAGCTCACCTCCCATGCCCTGTCTTATGGCTGTTCGGGACTCAAAGCGAGCATCCCTGCCCCGAAGCGCCCGGCTCTCACCCCACACCACAGTTTGCACAGGAGTTTAGTGTCTCCCTTCCAGCTTCTCGTTCACTCCCCATGGAAGGATTTGGGGCTTGCTGACTTTCCCGTCTATGCTGGTTGGAGACAGCCCAGGCTTGGAGGACTCAAACGCCTTCGCAGCAGCTGCTGGCCCGGGCTGTCCCTTGGGCAGAGGGATGTGACGACCCCGGCACTGGCAGCCCCCTGGTGACCATTGCCTGTCAGGGATCCCCGCTGTCATTTACGGGTAATCGGCAGCAAACGGAGCAGACACTTGGGGTGGGCTCCTTGGGTGCAATCTGATCTCCGCAGTCATCAGTCGTCCTCGACATCTCTTCCTTTTTTATTATTTCTACTTTTTCCCGCAAGTGCTGTGGCTCTGCAGGAAGCAAAGAAAAGTTTCTTTGCTTCCTGCAGAGAAGCAGTAAAGACAAGCTGAGAGCCGAGCAGGACTTCCCTGTCTGCCTGGTGCTGCCTGACAGCAGCTCAAGGGAGCCCTGGGCACTGTTAGCTGCTCCTCTGGGAGGAAACCAGCCTTGATTCAGTCATCTGCCCCCGGGCCCCGTTTGGGAAGGATAACAACAGAGTTTTTTCCTTTTGATTTGAGACCAGTGTTACTCAAAGGAAATTCATCCCTTTGCTCTCTGCTTTGACTCCCTTTAGCAAATTCTGAGCAGCAATTCAAACAGAAGAGTTCTGGTGCCAGGGGAATCCAGATGGAGAAGGTCAGATGTGGTCCAGAGCAAAGAGAGAGCAGCCAGGATAAGGGCAGGGATATTGCAGTGAGCAGTGCACCACGTTCCTTTAAAACAACTAACGTTCCTTTAAAATAATTAATTTGAGTAGAAACAGTTCTTCACCTACCTTACAGAATTGTTTGCTGGACACAGTGAACACCAATGACATCAGTCCAGTGTAGGAATTTCTTTGGCTCTGGCATAAGAAACTGGCCCATGCAGAGTGGAGTCTCTGCCTCAGCAGAGACTATTTAGGAGAACCCAAGATCATAGTTTTATACAGGACCCATGTAAGGCTGTGCAGCTGAAATGCTGATCTTCTTGCTGTGAATTTTCCTCCCCACTGATTCAAAATAGAGCCTTGAAAAGGAATTTGATCTTCTTAAGCCGGTGTAAGGTAAAGATGGAACCTGGGCTGAGCTTCAAGGGCAGAGGATAGAGCCAGGACAGGCAGGGCTGGGTGTATTTCAGCTACCTAAGGAGCAGGATTATTAAAATGTGGGTCCCCAGAGCTTCTGAATTCCCACCACCTAGTAACTCCCTTAGCCAGATAATTAACTCTTCTCCAACACTGCTTTGCAGGGACGGGTGGGCTCGTAGGGCTCATCTCCAAATGAAAATGTGGCAGTCCTGGGGCAGGCTCTATTTCACCATTGCAGATGAAGGGGGCGTTTTGTTGCTTTCTTTGTTTAGAAGTAATAAAAAAAAAATATATTCCAGAAAACATCCTGTTCCCTGAGGGAAGAAGTGGGGGATCTGGAGGGACTGAGACAGCAAAGCTGGGTCAGAAGAAAGAGGGTCATGCAAGCAGCCATCCAGATTTTGGGTTTGTATCTTCCTTAAGGAAAGTGTCCCCTTGATATGAGACAGGGAGTGCTGGGGAGCTTCCTGGCACCCTCAAATCAACTCTGCAAAGGGAGGCTGCCCAGCCCTGACCTGGCCCTTTATGAAAGCATGTCATCCATTAGGGCAGCAGGAAACATGTTTTTCAGGAGCCTTACCCAGAACTTCGCAGCATTCGGTCTCTTTTTGGCAGCCATCCTAACCTAATTATAATTAAATAAGTATTAAGCTGGGATGAAGTGGCCTTCGAGTGGCTATAACCTTCTAATAGGGGACCTTGGGGTGAGGCAGCGGGAGCAGGGCTCAGGTTGGGCACTGAGGCACCATGTGAGCCCAGACATGGTGCGCTGGGGACGGGGCCAACAGCTCCATCGAGGAACCTTCCCGTGCCTCCCCCACAGGACACAGAGCCCTCGCCCCGCTCCACCCCAGGGCTGGGTTTATGCAGAGAGAGGGTTACCCACCGCGGTGCTGGTGCTGAGCTCCGGAGCCTTATCTAGGGGCTGTCTCCACACGCGCAGCCACCACCAGCGTCATTGATCAGCGCTGTGCCCGAGGGTGGGGCGGGAGGTCGGACACATCTGGGCGAGCACAGCCAACAAGGGCCGTGCCTGCCCTGGCACGGCACTCCCCGCACATCACCCCTGCGTGCTGGGGGGTCCGCACCGTCCCAGGCCCAGCCGGGGGACCCCTTTGCCCCAGCGCGGCGGGTGCCAGTGCCCGGCGGCGGGCACCGCCCTGTCTCATCCGGCGCCCTCGCAGGGGTGAAGCAGCTGGGGAGCGCTTGTTTGCCGAGCTGAATTCCTCGCTGTCGACTGCTGCTCAGCGGCACCGTCGCCTGCCTGCTGCAAGCTGAGCCCCGCCGCGCACGCCCTGGCGTGCCCGAGCACCGGCACTGCCGGCGGCACCGCGGACGAGGAGCAGGAGGAAGGGGGGATGAGGCAATGGCAAGAGAAGGCAAGTGGACAACTGTGTGCCGTCCTCAGATATTCAGCAGACAAATGACGATCTTTATAAAGGTCTTTGCCGTCCGTGGCAGAAAAGGCTTCTATGAACTTCTGCAGTTCTCATCCCTGCTCCCGATGCCTTGGAAACAAGGGGTAGGGAGAAGGTAAAACTTCTTCTCTTGTCCTGGCACGCTATTGCCCCATCCCTACCCTCTATGGCTTCAGTAATGCCCTGTTGGTTTTCAGTGTTAATCATGTGCCAGAGAAAAGCAAAACCATTCTCCCAGCACACTGCCCGGTTTTGATTCTGCTGGAAAACAGCCTTATCTCCAGGATCTTGCCTGTCCCTGTCACCCCAACTCATGCACACACATGCTGCAGGGAAGTCAATGATTCCACATATTGCTCCCACCCAGGCACGTTTGCTGTGGGATTGGAAGACAAATTCCAGTTGCAACCACCTCACATCCATCAGATGCTGCACCCGGACCTTGCTGCTCATGGTTGCCCAGCCTCCTTCTGGCCCTGCCACAGGTCTCCTGGACACTTGGTAGCATCAATAAGTGTGAGGTGACAGATGCAGTAAGATGTTACTGCTGTGAGTCAATGTGTGGTGTGAGTTGTTCCTGAGCCACCCGAAAATATAGAGACAGATGTACACAACTCTGCACTACCTGAGACCTGGGGATCACGGAGATATCTGTAATGTATCTATCCCTGCTGGCCCCTGATAAACCAGAGGGTTTGGGTTCATAATTGTCTCATTTAAATATTAATTTGCAAATCTGAGCCTAGACACACACTGATGGCAACTAGGAGGAATTTCTGAGCATGAAGTGCCTTTATTATAAAGGTGAATTAAAGCATCAGGATGAAACTGGCCACTGGGAATGATGCCAAATTGATTAAGTTCAAGAATTTAAGGACAGCAGGGAGCCTGTGGGTGCCTTCTGCCCAGAGGACCCCTGCTCTTGCTGTGGTGCTCACTCAGAACTACCTGCTGCCCACCTGTGAACCACCCCCCTCATCCTGTCCACTCTGTTGCCCCCAAAGGAGAATTGCTGAGGAGATGCTTCAGGGGTTTGCTGCCTCACCTGGCAGAGCCAACATCCTGGTGTCTTTAGAAAAAGATACCAAAAGCTGTGTGTTCCTTGGTGAACATGATGCTGTTTGGCAGCCCAAGGGAAATGTTAAATGTGTTTCCACCAGGGCTTGGTAAAACGCCCTGGTCAGGCTGATCACTCCAGGCCACGAGGTCTCCCTGGGAAAGCCTTGCTGTGCTCACTACCAGCTTGCAGGCAGCTCCCCAGTCTGGTGACTGGCTTGCTGAACCCAAACTGGCTGTGGCAACTCTCAGGCATCCTCCTCTGCTGGTTTCCTGGTCAGCGCATCCATCCTTTCCCAGCCTGGGACCTGGAAATCACTGTATACAGGGGTCATGGCTGCCTGCCCCATACTCTTCCTCTGACCTTTACTCCCTCCCCAGGAGTTATTCCAGCCTGGGATCTGCAGGTGAGCACGCTGATGGGGATCTCCAAAAGGTTTGTGAAGGGCTGTTATTGCCAGAGCTTGCTTTCCCAAAGCTCCCAGCATCCTTTCAGCTGCACCCCTCTGGAAAAGCCCTTAAAGCACACACCCAGCATATGACTGAAGTCAGTGTGATTCCAGCAGTGGCCCATGTGCTCCAGTGGGAGCTGAATTCCTGGCATAAGGAGGGCTCAGTGCCCATGGGAGGTTTCTCCTGGGAATTTTGCGTGCCGAGAGCACATGCTGGAGTTTGTTCAGGAGATGGGCACCAACAGTTCCCTGCCTCCTGCAGCCCTTGAGTATTCCCAGCCACTGTCAGGTCCTCCCCAGACCTTTGATGAAAGCATCTCTGGCTGATGCTGGCATTAGGATTTTGTCCTCTGGATGAAGTGGGATGGCCCCAAACCTTTCCCACTGAAGACAGCAGTCACCTCAAACAGCATTGCTGCTCCCTCGATGTCTCCTTGCATGTGTTACCTGACTATGCAGCCAATTCATCCCTGAAGTGAGCCAGAGACATCCCCGGGCAGCAGAGACCTCTGGTTGCCCAGCCCAGCTCTGTCCTGCTTCCAGCCTCTTTTGGTTGGGCTGGATGGGATTGTGTGTCCAAAGGTGGGATCTCTGTCCCATTTTTGCCATCTCCCCAAGCGCGGGATAAACCCTACCCACAAATACCATTTTCTCCTCATGGTTATCTGGGCACATAATTCAGATGTCTGAAAGGATGTTGAATTCGTCATCTGGATAAGGTGACTGACCCAGTTGATCAGGGCAAATGTCCCTCTCCCAGTTCAGCCTATCCCAAGATATGCCTGCAGTGGATTTGCATGGCGTGATTATTTTTATTTAAAACAAGCAGGGGAAAAAAAGGAAATTCACAGGAAAAAAAATGATCCATTGCAGCTTACCCTGAGGCCCTGCTGCCACCTACTGGGGTCCCAACGCCTAGCCCTCTGTGCCAGCCCTGGGTGGGGATGGGTCCTGTCTGGGTGTGGGGACCCCTACAGGGTGCTGGAAGGGGAGGGAAGCCCCTATCCTTGTTCTGGATCTGTCCCTCTCCTGCTGCAAGCTCATTTGGGAGCAAAACCGCTGGAGAGCCTTAAGACTCCCCGGCATTCCAGCTGAGGAGCTTGGCTGTCCCTTGCTCCTCTGGGCTGGCACTTGCGGAAGTATTTTGGCACGTGCATTGGAGGAGGCAGAGCCCAGTTCCCGAGGGATGCAGGAACCTGTGCTTTCTATTTGTTGATATGATTTTCAGATTTGCACCGGGTGCCTTTCATGTCCATCATAAAATGTGCATCCAAAATGTGCCTCTCCCTCTGGGCAACAGCGATGACAGGGGTGTAGGCATGGCTGGGTGGTGCCCTGAGCCCCTGGGTGGCAGTGCTGTGAGCTGGGGAAGAAGCACAAGCTGCAGATGCTCCGGATTCACAACATCCTTTGCATGTTGCCACCTCCACATCCAGCTGGATGGGCTGCCCAGGAGCATGGCTAGCTGTCCCCAGGCCCACATGGCCAACATGCAACTAGCTCCAGTGGTTTTCCAGAAGGTTTATTCAGTCCCATCATGACCTGGAGCAAGGCCGACTGGTTATGGACATACCTTTAACCAGCAGTGCCCAGAGCAGGATCCCATATCCAGGCGTTGATTGCTGTGGGGTTCAACAGGAGCTGTGAAGTGCCATGGGAAGTGGAAGGTGCTGGTGGCTCTGGAAGCTCAGAGGTGGCTGGGACAGAGGGTGCTGGGCTGAGGGGCACCATGGTCACAGATATCACGGTACCCACCAAACTTCACCACCCTCACATCATCCCTCCTCCGGGCTGACCCCAGGAATTCTGCCAGAGGCAGAGCTCTCCCTGGGGAGGTGCTTTCCAGGGGTGCACGGCCCAGCTGGGCGCACAGGGGCGGCTGATCTGCACCCCCCGAGTGATGCTCAGCCCCCTCCATCACTGCAGTTCTCCGGCAGAACACAGGGTGGAAACCTCAGCCCATACGAAAGCCGCTCCCAGACCGGCTCTTCCCAGGGCTCTGCCCCTTCCCGGGGCCGCCTGGGCTCCTTATAGCCTCGGGGCGATCCGAACCAGGAGTCGCCCTGCTGTCGAGGGAGGAAGTTCTGAAAAGTGAGGAACGGGGTGTTCCACCGTCAGGAGACAGATTTTTGCTCAGGTAAGGCTGGGACGAGGCCACCTCCCTGCATCCAAGGGAACTTCCTGCAGCAGCATCTTGCCTCAAGGAGTCAGGTAAAAAACTTGGATGCAGCTCTCACAGCAGGTGAAAAGGCAGGGTGGGACTGAGCCCAGGCAGGTGTTCTGGCACAAAGGTGGCCATGGAGCACAATGAAGTGCTCTCCTCCATAAGCCACTGGCAGCAAGAGAAGTGATTGAAGAAGGGATTGATTAGAATTGGGGAGGTTACGACTGGCACTTGGAAAGGCTTTCCAGCAGTAAGGACAGAGCCATGCTGGCATTGCCAAGGATGCTGGAGATTCCTGGTCCTCAGTGGACCCAGGAACAGGGAAGGGACAAGTGTCTGTAGCAGCCTTGTCTTGGTGCAGGGGATGGTCCCTTGCATCCAGCTGGCTTTCCTCGGTTTCCACCCTAGCCCTGATTTCTGCACCTCTTTCTTTGTCCTTCGCTGTTTCTCCTGTAGGAAAAGAGCACCCAATCCTCTTCCACAGCTCTGCCTGATGCCCTTGCAGCTACACACTGAGTCCTAGAACAGCACCAGCCACTGGCATAGCAGTGGACAACTTGGAAACCCAAACCATGGTGTGCTGTGACCATGAGGGCAGGAGGGGTGTCTGGCTCCTTCTCTTAAAATTCCCACTCTAATCATTAATGTTACAGTGGGGAATATGTTTGGTTTTACTGCATCAAAGTTTTACTCAGACTTTTACTGATGTTGCTTCTCCCTCTGACCAGCGTGGATGTTTTCCAGCAACAATCCACGTGGCTTGGAGCATGCATAGGTCAAACAAAACAGAGATGGTCCCAAGGCCACAGGACGGATCAGCCGGAGCAGGACCTGCTGCACGGCAGATGGGACACTGAGGCACGGAAGGCTGAGTGACCTGCTCATGTCCCCAGGGTGGCGGTGGCAGTGTGGGGATCTGAGCCATGATCTCCCAAACTAGGATCAGATTTTCTCTGTGGAAGAAGGGACCTGAGAAAGGAGGTGGGAGACATTCAGAAGTTAGTGCAGTTTTTCTCCAGGCACCCCAAGCCCTTGCACAGGAGAATAGAGAAGTGCAGATCATACAAGTGTTCACCTGCCAAAAGTATGACAGCTCTGGAGCCCTTCGACCCCAGAGCTGGACAGAAAACCTTTGGCACTTTGATGGATTGGGTCATTTAAAGTTATATTTTCATCCCCTACGTGGGAGGTAGGAGGTGAACATGTGGGGTCAGATCTGCCACCACTGAAGTCTATGGCCCAGTTTTGTTTCTCAGGGGTCAGTCTCAGGTGGCGTGGAGCAATCTTTCAGGATCCTTTGAGTTTGCACTGAGAAACGAAAAACACAAGTCGTGGGGAAAACCAGTGAGAATAAGCAGGTTCCCTTTTCAGTGGACCCTGCTTCCCCTTCCCTCTGAAGCTGGGTAGGCAGTGGGGAGAGGCTGCAGAGCTGTTTCACTGGGGCTGTGATGCTCTGTTATTATGTGAACTCAGCGAGAAGGAAGCAATGAGCTCACCTGGAGCAGAGCCTGTGCAGCCACAGGCCCAGCAGCACACAACAGCCTCGGTGTCTGTGTAAGGAGAGTCAGTCACCCAAATCTGGTGGACATCCATAGAGTGGATACCAGTGAAAGCATCCTAGGGAGCTGGCCTGTGCCTAGAGCCAATGACTTTATGGCATTTTGAGGGGCTGAGTTACTGGATTTCCAGTGTGTGGTTTGGTCTGAGTTGTTGTTTCAGGGAGTGTGTCTATGTGTGGAGTAGAGAGAAAAGGGAACAAGATCATGATGCACTTATGTAAACTTAAGTGTAAGATGAACTGAAGTATTCAAGGCCAGGCTGGACAGGGCTCTGAGCAACTTGGTCCAGTGGAAGGTGTCCCTGCCCATGGCAGGGGTTGGAACAAGATCATCTTTATGGTCCTTTCCAACCCAAACCATTCTGTGATTTTATGATTCTACAAACTTCTGAGAATCTCTGTGAGAGTTCAGGATAAGTATCATCTCCAGCAGCCATCCAAGAGGTGCCTTTGTGATGATTTGGAGGAAAAGGAGTCCAAGTAGAAGCCAGGCAAAAGTGACTTGGGTTTGTGAGTTCCTATTCCTGGAAATGAAAAATGATTTGAAGCAGAGTGACTGCTCTCATGGGACACGTTCACAGCCCACGGGCCCTCCTGCACCCTGGCCCTTTGCATACATGGGAAACCCTATTTGCTTAGAAATGTTCTCTGTGGAAATCACTTTCTATCACCAAAAGGGCTTAATTACTTTGCTCTTCTCCCAGCCAGTGATTTTATTATTTGCTTTGGTGTCACTTGTGGAAAAATGACTTTTATATTTAACTACCTTGTCTCTATCCCTGTATTGTCTGTTCAGCATCTCTGGAGAAAAGGTGGTGCCCCCTGCGCATCTGGAAGCAGTGATGTGCCCAGATCCCCACCCTTTAATTTGCACTGATGTGGGCTTTTATGTGGAGTTAGCTGGAACTCACAGTTTGATATTTGGGTCTTTTTACCTTGCCACCTCAGCTCTGGAGGGACAGAGCAGATCAGGTGAGCACAAAGGCCGAGCAGTGCTGACTGCCCGCGCGTCTCTGGTGTGGAGCTTGTCCGTCAGAGCCAGCTGGTCCCTCGTTTTCCCTGGCGGAGGGAGCTGACCCCAGGTCAGCGTTTCACATCATGTGCCTTGGCGTGTTTACTCCGATATCGAGAACTCAAAGATCCAAATAAGCCCGTTGGCAGCGCAGCCTCAGCTTCCTCCTCCCGAGGGGGGGCTGCTCGGCAGCTCGAGGGGAGGAGCTGAGCTGCGGCGCCGTGCGGTGAGATGAGAAGAGATGAGATGAGACGAGAAGAGATGAGATGAGATGTGCCGTGTGCTCCGCGGCACCGCGCCGGCTGCAGCTCCCCGAGCTTCGGCATCGCTGGCGGTGCCACCGCAGCCACCCTGAATGCAGCCCTGCCCCGTGGGCGGTTGGGCGACTGGGGATGCCACTCCTCCTCTCCGTGCAGCCTCTGAAAGCCACCACCTGGGACCACGTCCCGCTGCCCCGCTGTCATCCTGGAGCGTGGCACCAGCATCCCGGGTATCCCCTGAACTCAAATGAGAACAACCGAGTAATAAGGAGGAGCGCAGCGCCCTGCTCCAAGGAGATCCCATGAGCACGGTGCTGTCGACATCCCTTGGAGGTGCCTCTGCTCCAGAGCCCTTTCCCCGAGTGGCTGCTCCAGCCTGGTGGCTGCCACGCTGCTGTTTGTCACTCTTGCCCCTGCAAGCTGGAGCCTCCTTGGTGGTGGCTGGGGCACCTTGCTGTGCTCCTCCGCTTCCTTCCGCCGGTATGAGCCCCCCCAACCCCCGTGTTTGGTAACTTCCTGAGCTGCACCGTGCCCCCAAGAGCAAAACAAGCAGCTCCCAGGGCATCAGGTGGGGAGGGCAGAGGGCATGGGATGGGAGGGGGTGCGCTGCAGCCCCAACATCCAGAGAAGTTTGGCTTCTGCAGCTTTAGCTCTCAGACATGTCCCAATTCCTCCAGTTCAGGGATACGGCCTGAAAAGCTGGGTCAGAAATGAGCAGATGGGAATGGGGCACAAGGGATGGGAAAGATCAGACTGGCATCCTAAATTCTGAACGCAGCCCTTAAAGCTTGCATGAGGAGCCCAAGCCCAGAGGAGCTGCGGCACAAAGCCCGCTCCACCGGAGTCTTCGGCTGTTTTCCGGGGTAGTGCCTTGGGGCAGGTGGCACCGTAACTTAGACACCAGACTTTCCCCATCCTGCTATTTTTGCCGCCAGAGAATTTCTTGTGAATTGCTGGTTCTGCTCAGCTGGGGAAGGCCAAGCCCATGTCCCGGCCGCAGGGGTGTCACCTGGCGCAGGGTGGAGGGGAGGCAGCCGGGGCTCTCAGCACCCACATCCCACGCGGTTTGCACGGCGGGTGGTTGTATCAATGGGTCACCAATAAAAGGGGATTTTGGCTCTGACTGCGTTTGCTTTTTTTAAAATTCACTGGAATCTCACTGCGAAACCCCACATCTATTTTGGCCCCCAAGCAACTTTCAAGTCTCGGAGCATCGGTGGCAGCGGTCACTCTCTTCTGAAAAACCAAAACCCGCAGCGGAACCCGCAGGCAGGTTCTTGCCCTTTCTGTGGCACCATCCGGGCCGGATCCGGCCGCAAGCCCCGTGCACAGATGGGCCAGGAGAGAGGCCTGGGGGACCAGTACTGCCAGCGATGGTGGTGGCACAGGCCCTTTCTCAGGAGCAGGCTTGAAGACAGCAGGAAAAGGCCACTCCCAGGTGCCACCAGAGCAGACATGACCCCAGCCTGGTGTCACTCAGCCTGAGCTCTGCACTGTCAGGGACATGCTGAAGGTTTTCCCAGCAAAGACAGGGTAAAGGGCTGCATACGGAGGGAAGGAAAACAAACTCACGTAATGCAGAGGACGGAGGCATGAAGAAAAGGAGGGATGGAGGAATGGAGAGGTGGATGGCAGGAGGGAAGGACAGATGGATGAATGGAGGGAAGGGTGGAGGGCTGGAAAGGTGCATGGATGAAGGGAAAGAAGGAGAGATTGATGGAGGGAAGGGTAGATGGATGAATAGCAGGATGGTGGGATGGATGGATGGATGGATGAGTGGCAGAATGGCAGAAGGGACAGGTGGAGGGGTGGACAATGGAAAAGTGAAGGGTGGAAGGCAAAGTGGTGGGGCGACAGACGAGTGCTGCGACGGATAGGTGGACTGATGGATGAGGGGATGACTAGCTGCATGAGCGGCAGGATAGTGGGAAGGAGGGAGGAAGGGGGGATTGGATGGGTGAAGGGAAGGAGGGAGCGCCTGGAGG
>VZRE01014466.1:347650-370636 GCA_013396775.1 Cephalopterus ornatus
GCTGGTGCACGTGGAGGGCGAGCGGGGGCGTTCCTTGTATTACCGGGGTGTCCGTGTAACCGGGGGCACCCAGTGGGTTTGGGGGTTGGTGTACTTGGGAGAACAGCGGCCACCGGGCTGTATAATTTGGGGGGGGGGGCCACTTCTAAATGGGGTGTACAAGTAACAGGAGGGCGACGGAAGGCCCGTGTGAGTGGGGGCTTCACTTAAACCCACCAGTGGGGTGTCATCAGCCGTGCACCCTTGGAAGGGGCACCCTGAATCACCTCGGGGTCCCCTTGCAGCCCGGGGTGGGTGGGCTGTGGCCGGCCGTGCCCCGGCCGGGAGGAGCCGGTGTCACCCCGCGGGTGGGGACGGGCCCCGCTGCCGTGACTCATTTCTGGACTGTGTGTTTGTTTTCCTCCGCGCCGCCCCACGGAGCTGCTGCTCGGGGCCCAGGTGTGGGGCCCTGCCCACCCCAGGGGACCACCCTGCCGGGGCTGGGTCCCCGGGAAATCCCGGGGGCTCTCCGCTCCCTGCCTGGAGTTTTGGCCGGGCCGCTGGCGGGGTGGGGTGGCAGTGAGTCACCCCGGGTCACTGCAGCAGGAGCTCTTCCCCAGGCTGGAGGGACCCGACGGTCACGAGTCTCCTGTTGTTCCCATCAGCCTCAGCTAGGTCTCCACAGCCCAAGGGGGCTGAGATGGGAGCCCAGGGAGGGCTCTGCTTTGGCAACAGGATGTGGTTTGGGATGTGACAAGCTCAGCAGAGTGTCATCCCTCCAGCATCGGAGCCTGGACACGCGCCAGCCCTGAGATGTCCCCGTGCTGCTTCATGCACCAGCCTGTGCTGATAGGTGTGCCTGCAGAGGAGCATCTCCCATCAGGTGCCTCTGTGGCCTTACGGTGTCACCAGTGGCTCCCATTTAATGCCCAGATCCAGCCTGGCCTCCTGCCACACTCATTTCTGCACTGTCCTCCCCGAGAGGATGTTTAGCTGCTTTGGACGGTGTAAACCCTGAGGGAGGAAAAGGCTTGGCTGATTCAAATCACTAACGAAAGCGGGAGAAAAGAGATTTCAGACCTTTGTTTTCATGTTTATTACAATCTGGCTGCTGTCACCCCAGCGCTCCTTAACTTTGCAAAGGGCTGGTTTCGGGGCTGCTGCTGCTCTCAGCGCAGCGAAACTGTGCTCAGGCAGCTGCAGGCTGGTGCTGCTCATGCTTACTCCTTCTGGAGGGACTGGTGCTGCTTGCCCTGATGCTGAAGGGGCTGATGCTGAACAGCCGCAATTTATTTAGTTTTTCCATTTAGATTAGTTTTCTAAATCTTGGTTTGATGCAAACTCCATGGATATGCAGGATGTCAATGCTTTAATTTTCCTGTGTGTCAGAAAGGGCTTGTTGGTTTTGTGTTTTTTCTTGTTCAAAGCAAAACTTGGATGGAGTTGCAAATTGTTTCCGAAACATGATTGCAAAGTGGTTTGGAGCTCTGGGTGATGCTCAGATTAGAGGTTAAATGTAGAAAAGGTGAGAAGATAAAGAGGGAGAGCCTGGCAGTGGTGGTTGCAGTGGTTGCATCCCTCAGTTACAGTGACTGTGTAAGGCTGGAGGGCTCAGGTGATGCTGGGGATGTCTTTTGGGGCTGGGGATGCTCTGCAGGGGGGGAGCTGAGTAGAGCCAGGTCTGCTGCACCGGGAGCCTGGGATGTGGCCAGCTCCAGCCTTGTGATGTTGGGCTGCCGAAATAAAGCATGGGGAGCTCATTGCTGTGCCTTCCTCGGCATCCTGTGGCCATCACTGTCCTGCTCCCTGCAGTTCTGCAGCCTGGTCAGGGGAGGGAAAGGGGATGAGAAGTGTTGGAGATGCTTGTTTGGAGGGAAACTCTGGAATGGTGGTGGGCATTGATTTGGGGAGGGGGTTTAGGGCTCCTCACGGGCAGCCCTACATCTCTGGTGCTGGAGGATGGTGCAGCTGGCTCATCCCTCCTCCTTTGTGGAGATCAGGGCGTTCCAGCTGGGAGAAAAACAACGCAAACCTGGCACCGTGTGCTTTTTGCTGAATGTGAAAATGAAGATCTAAATTTTGCACTGAGAAAGAAGAACTGGGTGCTGTGGAAAGCACTGGCAGAGGCACTGTCTGCTGCTCCATCAGGTCGAGCTGCTCCAGTGGGATGAGCTCCCCATGCTGCAGACCAGCCCTTGGGGCTGAGGGCTGCCAAATGTGGTCCTCTGTCTGTGCTGGGGATCAGGGACACCGACTCAGTGGCATGGGGACCTTGCCATGCTGCAGCTCACCCTGGAGTAGTTTCAACTTCTCTTTTTTGGGTGCCTGCTGAACACGACGGGGCTGCCCGTTTCTGTGTTGCTATTTTGCAAGTGGAAAATGGTGCACGAGTGTGCCAGGGAAAGCCACTCAGGTGAGTGCTTTTGAGGTTGCCTTTGAGCAATGGGAGGCTCCTGCTGTGTCTGAACTCTGCTCCCATCAGTGCTTTGAACTTCCAGGGGGCAGTAGGTGAGAGGATGGGGAGGGGGGATGAGGTTCCTAAGGAAGTTGTGCCCCCACTCCCTGCTCGCACCACACTGTTGCCAGCAGGTCTGTTCTTGCTGCAGTTCTGTCTGTGCTTTGCTGTTTTGGGCTGGAAATGTCACTCTTGACTGCACAGGAGGAAAATGTGACCTGTGGATGCATTCCAGGCTCCATAGCTGCAGTTCATGCTCTTTCCCTCCTCCTTGCAAGACTTCCCCAAGAGGCTCGGTATTCCAGGACTCCCCACCCTTGCCCTATCCCTCATGTCCAGAGGTGGTGTGAGGATGTTTCTGTAACCAATCCTTTGCTAGTGTCCCACCCATCCAAAGCCATCACTGGGGTCTCCAGGTGACCTCTGCAATCCACCTAAGGCTGTGTTCACCCTGTGTTGGGTCAGGGTTGTTTGGTGACGTGGGTGTGATGCACCCGAGGATCTGCTGAACATCCATCCCCCTGTGCCGCAGCCTGGAGGTTGGACAGGGCCTGTCACCAGTGCTGGTCACCAGCCCCCGTCACCGGCCTCCCGGGTGGGAACCTGGGGGGCAGCTGGGCCTCCCGAGCGCCTTTCCCAGCACGGAGACCAAAAACCCACGTCCCCTGTTTTTCTGATCTCGTCTCTGGCCGCCAATTAGCACGACGTGAGAACTTGTCTCCCTGATGACGCGCCCGTGTGACTCCTCGGATGCTTTAATTGCAGGGTTTTCAGCAGCCCGGCTGCGATGAAATGGTGATTGTTGTGATTGTGAGCCGTGCAGTAACTAAAAGATGCAGCTCTTGGGCGAAGCCTAATTAGGAAATAGGGACAGTGTTGGGAATGGCTCTGTGATGCGATTTTCCTAATGAAAGCTACTGAATAGGCAGCCTTGTAATGAAGAACAGACTCACAAGGGCACTGCCAATTGCTCTTCTCTAGTGTTAATTTTGTATTTCCTCCCCATTGTTTCTAATACCCTCTTGGAAAAGCTTGAAGATAAAATGCTTTATTTTCTTACGCCTCGTATCCTGTTTGGCAAGCAGCGATTATAGCATGTGCATCTGGAATACATGAGTGGCCAGGCATGAGCTCCTTCAGACTTGTTAATCTCTGATTTCAAGGTCTGCCACTGGAAAAAAAAAATCAAAAAACCCCCACGAAAATAAAGCAACTTCAGCTTGCAGATGATCGGCTCCCTCATGGTGTGGCACAGCAGGAGATGCTCAGCTGAGGTGCCAGATGTGAGGCTGGAGAGAGCTGGCTCTGAGTGATGCCTCGGGGAGCACAGTTTGTGTGGAAGCAGCGTGGTGGGGTTTCGTGGTTTCATCTCAGCTGCCCTCTCCTCGCACGTGCTGTGTTTAACCTGCTGCATCTGAGAGTTCACCCAGGTTTGCGGCTCCCGCTGGTAAGGCAGAGCCTGGAGGTTGGATCCTGCCGGGGGCAGCTGTGGCTCAGCACTCCCACCTGCGCCGCACCCTTCCCGGAACAGGGCTGGAGAGCCCTCCGGTGTGCCTGGGGAGGAGCAGGCTCTGCTGTTCCCTCCCCAGCTGGGCCGAGCCGGCCAGGCAGTGAAAAGGCCTGCAGATGTTTTTAGCCAACAGGTGTGAGCGTGAGCCTCTTGCTGAGCTAAAAGGGGAATAGGAGAACACTACCTGGCTGGGTGGTGTGGTGCTGTGACAATTATCAATGACCTGGGGTGCCGCAGGGGCTCCATCTGTACTTGTAAAGGGAGATGGGGATGGGGCTTGGCTGTCCCTCAATTTGTTTAATTGCCCAAAATTCCCACAGTGCTTGGGGTGAGAGCAGCTTGGGTGCTCCTAAAATGCTGCTGGTCCCTATTTTGGGGTGTGTTTAAGCAGAAGTGAGCGGAGCCTGGCATGAGCAGCTCATGTGATGAGGGTGGCTGGAAATGGAAGGACATGCCAGAGCGTCGTCCCCTGGTCACGCTGCTCACTGCCCGACGCTGCTTTGTCTGGGCAGGAAGAGCTCAGCTTCAACCTGATCTTGTGACTGTCCTTAGCAGCTGCTGGGGTAGGGAATTTGTCATCTTTTTTATCCTGTGTTGGGGGGTTTTGTGCAGTCACATCAGGGCATTTTCACTCTTGTGTCAATGCCTGTTCTGTGGACAGGGGTATGGCCGGTGTGTGCACGCTTTAGGAAAGATGCTGTTGTTTTGAGCCTGCAGAAGTGTTTTTCATCCCTTCCACAAAGGCCCATTCTTTGTTGTCTCAAATTAGGATGAAACGCTTCCCCTTTCAGCTGCTTCCCCCATCGCTCGATGTCTATTTAAACCCTCAGCCCAGAGGCTTCTCGGCAAACAAGCTCTCATCCTTTCAGGTGGCATTTCCCTTTCCTCATTGTTTCTGGCAATCTGTACATGTGAAACTTTACAAATGTTTCTTCATTCTCGGTGTCTTTGTGTTGATAAATCTCATAAATGGGCACACACACCATCCACAGCCTCCCTCTGCCTGGTGGAGTCACAGCATCCCTCGGGTGCGGAGGTGACTGAACAAACTCCAGCCTGGCAGACCCATCCCTGCTACTCCTCATCCAGCTGTGTGAATCCTGCTTATCCGAGGGGGTTTCTGCTTGAGGTTTGCCTCCCTGGATCAATTGGCGGGGTTGCAATCAAGGCCAACAAGTCCCCAGAGGACTGCTCATTAAATGGAAATTGTTCCCAGATGGATCTGGTCTGAATGCCGCTGGGTGCTAATCCTTTAGGGAACTTGGATGGTGTGAAGGAATGGCTGTGTGGGTCTAAATCTGCTTTTGCTGGCACAGAGCACACCCAGAGCCTGGGGATCTCTGTGGCCCTGAGCTGCCAGATTGTGGTGCAGGGTTTAGAAGCGATGGCAGGATAGTGAGTATTAAACAGCATCCCGCCTGCTTCTTGTGGTCTGCAACCAGAACATCACCATGAGAGTGACTTCTTTGGATTCTTTTTGGATGAAGGGATTTTTTAGGATGAAGGGAACAACCTTTGACTGGGGAAATTGTATGCTTACAGTCACCATCATGCCAGTTCCCAGGAGCTTGGCTCCTAGGGAAGAGCTGGGATGAAGGACTGGCCCTGTTGGGATGAAGGCCGCTGTACTGTGATGCTCCTGCCCATCATGGGAGAAACCAGGGGCTTGAACCAAGCTGGAAGGGGTTCAGGCTGCATGAGCTGCTGCACTCCTTGCTCCTTGACATGTGCCTGCAGGAGGCTTTGGGGACCTTCTCTGCATGTGAGAAGCAGCAGGTTGGGGCTGTGCCAGCCTGGCTGGAGGCACTTCACAGGTGAGTTGCTCTCGGTGCTTCTCGTGGCTGTCACGTCACTGAGCTGGCAGAGGGGATGAAGAGTCATGGACAGGGCTTTCATGTGGAGAAGGGGATACCTCTTGGCTTGTCTTCTCTATGGATTTTTGGGCTGACAGGGATGTAGCTCTGATGGCTGTATTAGGCCAGCCCAAAGGGTGGTCCAGCTCAGGGTTCTGCCCTTAGGCTTGGACTTTGCTCACTGCAGTGGGACTGGCCCAGGCTCTCCAGTCTCTGCATCTTCCCTCTGTGCAGCCTGCCTTTCTTCACATCTGCAGGTTTGGCACATCTGGGATGCAGCAGTGGCCTCCAGCACTGAGTCTGCTTCTTCCCAGAGGTGAACACAGGGTTTGGAAAGGTTTCAAGCCCGGGGCTCATTGTTCTCCTCTCAAATGTAAGTGTGAATGCTGTCCTGATGTCTGTGCTGTTGGTTGAAGATGCTCAGGGGATGAACAACCCAGTGGGGTTGGCCACTGCAGGCTGTCCCACTGTTGGGTGGGTGCCCACCTCTCCTTGGGCTGTCTCCTTGTTTGGACACTTCCTTTCTTCTCACTGACTGGGACGGTGGTGCTGTGGTTATATTGAGTCCTCTGGTCAAAGTGTGAGCTTAGAAAGTGTGTGTGAATCTCAGCCTCACCTGCCCTTGGCCAGAGGGTGATGGGGAACAGCCAAAAACGTCCTTGCCATCATCTGTCTTTTGTGGCGCTGCAGCCAGCGGTGCTGGAAGTAAATTGAAAGTTTTGGGCAACCAAGCCAGGGACTGAAAAGGCTCCTGGGTTCCCAGCAGGGCCTCCACAATGGCAGGAAGCAACTTCTAAAGCTTCCTTTGGATACACAGGGCCTTGGGGGAAAGATTTACTTGCTTGTTTATGCTGTAAGTTAATCTATTTAGTGGGTTTGGCATTAAAGCTCACAGAAAGCCCTCTGAAATGGTCACGCTGCTTGTTTGTAGGGCTTTGTCTCTCACTTACTTTGTTTCACAGCTGGAGTAGTTAAGCAGAGACAGAGCCAATTGAAATCTCACGTGTAAACTTGTTTTTCCGAATAGGCTGAAGGAATTAACACCAGCTCTCACCGCCCCTCATCACAAGGGAGCTGTGGGGGGAAGGCAGTGTGGGGCACGGGTTGGGTCCCCTCTGGGAGGGATCCTCGTGCTCTGTGCCACCTTGCTTGGATGTAGGATGGACCCTACTCCAGCTAATTTTTGCAAAAGAAAAAACCAACAAACCCAAACCAAAGCCCAAACAACCCAGCACCTCTCCCTGTGAGCCTCTGTAGCAGAGTAGGGAGCAACATAACATGATTTTTTTAAGGGGGGAGAGAAGTCTTGTGAAGAGTTTGGAGCAGCGCAGATGTGCTGGATCAATGGAACAAGGAGTGGCTGATGAGAATTTTTCATGGTATCTCAGTATCACTGTTTCCCCTTGTGTTTGGTGCTATCCTGAATACAATAGTGCCACCCATGTGTAACCTTGCACTGTAAAAATGGATTTTCCCCATGGACCATGCCCAAAGAAGCCCCATGTACACAGAAGGTGATGAAGGAAGCACAGGGGACAGCTGGGGTTGAGGTCTGTGCCTACAGCAGCAGGTGCTGGGCTCCCTCCCAAGCTGAACAACATTTCCTTGCAGCATCTTCATCTCGGGAGGGAGCCCAGCACCTGCTACATGTGGACATGGACCTCAACTCCAGGTGCCCACATGCTTTTGGGAGGGTGTCTCCTGCTGAGCATGGAAATACCTTGAGTCTTATCACCTTTACCTCATGGGAGTGGCCATAAGACCCTTCCAACAGGGATGTCTCCTCGTGGTCTGTCCCACCAGGCTGAAGAGCCACCCTGGGAAGTGTTAGGAGGGACTGTTTGATGCTGTCATGTCCTTCACTTCCTTCTTGGCAGGGGCAGCTTGGGCTGCTGCCTGTATTTTGGGAAACACCTTTTTTTTTTTTCCCCCTTAAATTCTGCACTTGCTGAATTTTTTTATTTTTTTCCCCGGTCCTCTCCTGTGACACCCAGTAACTTCTCTGCTGAACTTCCACCTTCCCTAAAAAGCAGCCCTGGAGTTTCCATTACATCCTGCTGACAGCACTCTGCTGGGCTGTGACCAAAACGACGGGCATCTCCAGCCTGAACCTTCTTGGGCTTGACAAAGAGCTTGTAATTGACCGTGATGTTGGGTGAAACTTTATCACTCTTATGATAAAGACTGATAGAAGCTAAAATTGACTCTTGCATCTTGTGGCGAGGGGTTTTCATAATTAGTGCCAGGAACAAGTACGTTTCCTCTCTGAAAAGTGAGTATATAAAACTGATCTCCTCTTACTCAGATCAGATGTGTGTCATTACTGTTGGGGGTTTTTGAGGAGAAAAGGGCTTTCCTTACCCTGGCTGAGTTTTGCCAATCTCACGCAGCCCACTGAGTGGTCGTGGATGAGGTTGGGGTTGTTGATGTTCTGGGTGACCCTTCCACACCCATCACAGGCTGGCTGAGAGCCTTGTGTGGATGCCAGGAAGGTGTGGAGGTGTCCCTGGCTGCCTGGCAGTGGTGGCAGAGCCGCTTTGCTGATGAAAGCAAGAGGAGAGGAGATGGGCTTTGACTCTGCTCCTGGCCAGAAAGCAAAGCCTGGGCTGCTGAAACCTGCCAGCCTTGGTCTGGTGGGTCAGAGGGTGAACAGAGTGCTGATGGAGGGCAGATAACGAGCACAGGGTAGGGCTGGCATCCCCCTCTCTCCTTCCCATTTGGTTTTTTTCCTTTCAGAAAGTCACTGTTAACATCAAGATGTACTTTACAATGATGAAATCCGAGAAATTACCACAGACTCTGTAGCTGCTCGTGTGCCTCAAGGCAATGGAGTGCAGACTAGAAGGGCTGTCAGGACTGGAAAGACTGCTGAGGGTCCCTCCCTGGCCTTGGAACAGGGAATATGTTCCTTTGTCACTCTTTGAGTCTCTTCCTGCTTGTTCTGCCTTCAAGCACATGGGCACAGATAAGTCTCCTCCTCTTTACAGCAGCCTTTCTGTGACTAAATTCATCCCATTTCCCACCTCCTGCAGACCAGAGCATATTTCCTCCCCATGCTTCAATTTGAACTTTGTCCTTCAGCATCTCCAAGAATGGGACTTCTGCAGTTTCCTTCAGAAACCATTGCAAAAAATAACTGACCTTATTCTAAAGCATCAGGGAGAAACATCCCTCCTGTGCCTTTCACTTCCCAAAGGCTGATAATTGAACCATACAAGAGTGTTGTGTTACAGGAGCTAAAAATAATGGAATATGGAGATGAAGAGTGCTAATGGTGAGAGCATCTCTGATTGAAAGGACCTGCAGTGAGTCACTGGGGTTGCAGACAGAGAAATGTCATTTTGGAGGAGAGAAGGTACCACAGCAACTGTTCTTAGTGGGACTAATTTAGAGATTTGTATTTCTCAGCATCAAAATACATCATGGCTTTAAAGGGGTAGCGAGTGGAATTCCCCTGTTATCTGTTTGTCAAGAACACACCAGATCCTGTCCTGAAAAATGGTAATTGTAAAAAAGAACAGTTTTAAAAATAAGTCAAGAGGAAGTCTCAGTTTGCAGAATGCCTGGTGGGGAGGTTCACAGGCAGTTCTGTGCTGGACAGTGGTGCTGATGTGGTTTCAGTTTCCCCTAAACACTGTGCTGGGGTCGGGTGCTGGTTGTGATCTCCACGTAGTCGCCCTGTTCTCACGGCCAACCTCGTAACAAGGGAGTCACTCGCTTACAGAGTCCCAGAGTAGTCTTCCAGTGTCTTCAGCTTGTGTGAGTCTGTGATATATCACAGGCTGCTTCTGTTCCTCAAGGAAATGCATCGTTAGTGTAAAATTCAGGCCTGGATATGGAAGCTACAAACCTTCAAACGACTGGTTTGAGCTCAGGTCAGTTGAGATGCAAAGCCAATGAAAAATTTTGTAATTCCCGCTCAATTATTGTCGAATGTCTCTAGAGGAGGGGCCACCAAGATGATGAGAGGGATGGAGAAGCTCTGCTGGGAGGAAAGGCTGAGAGAATTGGGATTGTTCATCTGGGAGAAGAGAAGGCTTTGGGGTGACCTGATTGTGGCTTTTTGGTACCTAAAGGAGGTACAGGAAAGATGGAGAGAGATTATTTACAGGGGCCTGGAGTGACAGGACAAGGGGGAATGGCTTCAAACTGAAAGAGAGTAGAATTAGATTAGATATTAGGAAGAAATTGTTTCCAGTGAGGGTAGTGAGCCCCTGGCACAGGTTGCCCAGAGAAGCTGTGGCTGCCCCATCCCTGGAAGTGTCCAAGGCCAGGTTGGACGGGGCTTGGAGCAACCTGGGCTAGTGGAAGGTGTCCCTGCCCATGGCAGGGGGTGGAATGAGATGATGTTTAAGGTTCCTTCCAACCCAAACCATTCTGAGATTCTTGACCTCTCCTGTTGTCTCCTGCTGTCCAGCACTAAGGAGGATGGGTGCTGTGCCCCTGCTGCAGATTTGGTACCCAAATGCTGAACCCAGCATCCACAACTGCTGAGATGCTGCAGTTCTCATGCTCTTCCAACAGTTCTTATGAGGCTCCAGGACTGGAAAAGAAGATCTCCTTTGTTTGCACCCCACACCTTCACTTGCTGCCAGCACTGCTGATGGGGAAGGTGGAAGCGATGCAGCAAAACCAGCATGTCCATGTTTTAATCCAACACTTGTTGACCTTGACCGGATTGCAGTTTCCAGGTTGCTCTTATTGCACATTGCTGAGACTCCTTTTCTCTCACTATCCAACTGCAGCTATTGCACAGACTGAAAGGATCCAGAGGGGTTTTGTGTGAGCCCTGAGAGTCTCTTGAGCTGCACATGGTCTCCTTGAAGTTGATCCCAGGGTATCTCCTGCGGAGTATCTAATTGCTGTGAGTTCTTGCTAAAACTAGAACCAGTGCATTGCTCTGGACTTGTCCTGGTGTGACCAGAAGCTGAGCCTGGTGCAAACTCAACCCTTTGTGCTGTGTCTCCATCCAGCCCTTGCACCGTGTTTTGCAGTTGCTTTACCTCAGTATCTCTGGTCAGGCTGAGAAGGAGACTGTTTTTCCTGCTTCATTAAAGCTCCTGGAGATGAACTCCCTGGAGCTGGAGCCTGGTCACTAATATTGTGATGAGAAGTTCATTACCAGGATGATAACATGGTGATGGTTTCGCTCTGAAATCACTAAAATTTTGTTGTGGTTGGGTTTTGTACGTTTTAGGGGCAGCCCCGCCTGCTTGTCAAACTACTTCTTACTAAAAAATGACTGAAAAAAAACTGACTCAAGAGAGGAGAGCCAGTGACAGCCCCAAAGAGCAGCCTTCAGCCAGGATCCTCCAGGGGCAGTTGGATGCTGGAGCTTCCTCATTCCTCTGCCATCACTTCAAATACTGCTTGTGTCAGTCAGCCTTAGCAGGGTGGGTGAGAGACTGCATCTTCCCTCCAGGAGGGATGGGGAGGTGCTTGGTTATAGGCACAGAGCAGTTGATTTTAATAACCTCAGGGCACAGTCCATGACTAGGAACTGATGGGAATTTTGCCCCTGGCTGAAGAGCCAATGCAGGTTTGGTGTGGAAATGAGACCTGTGCTGCCCTGTCCCACACACTCTGGGCTCTGGGTGTCCATGGCTATTTGTTAGCAGCCCTCACGTGCTCCAAATAACTAAGGAATGATGCATTTATTTTCTCTTATTTGTGTTTTCTGGATTATCAGTGCTCTACTGTAGTTAATCTGTGAAATAGCCCCATAGAATTGACCTGAGGTAGTTTTAAAGTGCACATTCCGTCTTCAGAGGTGGGAATAACTTGGAGCAGAGACTTCAAAGTGGCGCTTGTAGAGCTTTCTTGGACTGGGGATTTATGGAGAGCTGCTCACTCCAGCCTCTGGCACTCTTGTCAGAGCTCACACCTGACTGTCCAGAAGTGGAAGTCTAGTGAAAAATCCTGGGAATTTTCAGCAGAAAAATAAAATCCCTTGTAAAAAAGTTGGCTTCTGCTTTTGTTTCTTATTAATTGAATTTGGGGGGGAGGGTGGTGGAGGGAAGAAATAAAGCTAAACTGAGTGAGTCTAATTGCAATTTCCATGTTCCCATTATTGCATTATCTGAGCTTCTTACAGGCTTTGAAACATTAGGTTGTGCAACTGCTGGCTAAGGAAGGAAGTGTGATTATTCCTGTTTTGCATGTGGGAAGCAGCTTAGGAGAACAAGGATGGGAGTTGTCTGGCTTAAGGATGCCTACCTAAAAATTTAGGCCTCTAATTTAACTTAATTTATGGGCCGGCCCTGAAGAGAGGTTCAAGCTGGATGGGTGAGCTGCCCTCCATAGCAGGTGCTTTCTCTGTCTGTAGGTGCTGATTTGTTTAGTCACCTCATTTTTGCATAGGTAAAGTTGGAGGCAATGAATCCTGCCCTGGGATAGACCCAGTGTGACCACGGAGCTTCAGAGCAGAGCAAAGAGTTGAGGTGGATTTTCCAAAGTCACTGGATGATTTTTTTTTTTTTTTTTAATTTGTGCCTTGGTCTCCATCAATTTTTGGGGCTCAGGATGATATTCCTGAAGTTCAGAGCCTTAATTACATCACTGTAAGAAACAAGACAGCAAGAGTTTTGGCTGGTCTGGTTTGCCTTGGTGTGTTGTTGGCTTTGCAACAGGTTCAGGATGTGAGGGGCTTTCTTCATTTCACTGTGCGCTTTTTGTGCTGGTCAGAGCCCTTGTGGAGATGCCAGCAGGGCTGCTGGGGATCCAGGGTGTTCAGAGAAGGTGTAAAACTCTGCCAGAAAGTGTGACTGAACAGTGGTTGTGCATGTCAATAGGAGTGCTGCCTCCAGCTCTGGGAGCCAGCACAGGAAGGACATGGAGCTGTTGGAGCGAGTCCAGAGGAGGCACCAAGATGATCAGAGGGATGGAGCAGCTCTGTTGGGAGGAAAGGCTGGGAGAATTGGGATTGTTCAGCCTGGAGAAGAGAAGCTTTGGGGTGATCCTTCCAGGACCTGAAGGAGCCAAAGGGAAAGATGGAGAGAGACTGGACACGGGGGAATGGCTTCAAATTAACAGAGGGTAGGGTTATAGGTGGGATATTAGGAAGAAATCCTTCCCTGTGAGGGTGGTGAGGCCCTGGCACAGGTTGCCCAGAGAAGCTGTGGCTGCCCCGTCCCTGGAAGTGTCCAAGGCCAGGTTGGATGGGGCTTGGAGCAACCTGGGCTAGTGGAAGGTGTCCCTGCCCATGGCAGGGGGCTGGAATGAGATGATCTTTAAGGTTCCTTCCAACCCAAACCATTTTCTGATTCTGTTTCTGTGAATAAGCTCCTCCTGGACCACAGCACAACGCACCTGACCATCCACAGCCAGCTCTGCACAACTCAGCTGCAACTGAATCAACAAGATCAAGCATTTTGTGGCAAGTAATGGCAGTTTTCTTTAGATGGCGGCGAGTGTCAACTTGCTGTTGGTCTTGCATCCACAGTGGTCTCTCTCCCTCTCTGAGCAGCTGCATTTTGGGGATTTTTTGGAGGGAATCTGCTCAATCCACTCACGTGGCAGGGTTATCGTGCTCAGCAGTGGTGAGACCTGCTGATACCTTCTCTTGGGCCCCTGCTCTGAGGCTGCAGCTGTTTATTGCTACTGATGCTGTCTGTGCGTGCAGTGGGAAGTGTGGGAAGTCCTGTCCCAGCCTGACTTGCTCTGACACTTCCTTACCAATAAACTTGTGCCCAGTGGAGGAAGCTCTGGGAGAAGAGAGCCCTGTTAGGGTGGGGGCCAGGTTACGAACTACTTGATGAATGACCTGATTGGCTCAGGAGAGTGAATCTGCCCATCTGCATGACCAATGAACTTAAAACTTTCTCTACTCATAACAAGCCATGAAAACAGGCAGCTCCATCCCTCGGATTTAAGGTACCCTGTCTGAAAGGCTGAAGCTGCAGGTGTCTGCTGAAGAGTATGAATGGCCACTGATACCAAAATGCTGGCAAATTTTCTTAGTAGTTCATCTCAGAAGAGGAAACATTGACCTCCCCTTATTTCTTTTTTCCCCAAGCCATCAGACTGCTGGACGAGGGCCCTTCAAACCTGTGGGTTTCCTTCTGAGGACTGACTCAACATACCCATAGAGCCCCCTCTGAGTTTTGCTGTCTGTGTGGATTTGGTGCATCTGAGAAAGTGAATTTTCCCCCTTTGCTCTGGGAAAATGGGAGCCCTTAAAGATGGCACATCTTGTGATGGCTCTGTATGTTGTTTTCTCAGTAACTCCCAGGGAGGTGTAAATTATGGATGTTGTGTTCTGACCTTGTGACTGTTCCTATGCATCTCCCTGCTAATTAATGCACTGTAATTCCGGTGCTAAGAGATACTACCTCTAAAAATACCTAGAGGTGCCTCTCTGGTGAGAAGGCTACGCAATGTGTTAAGATTTGATCCATTCTTTAGCTGTGCTGTAGAAAGCTCCTGGTAATGGGGCTTATCAAACCCCCTTGGGGAAGGGATGCAGAAGATTTTGCCCTCTAAATGGGGGTGAGATTTCCATTGGTGTCAGCAGAAACTCAGGCTACTGTGGCTGTAAGGAAAGCCTTCTGTGTTTGGAGTGATGCTTGAGTCCAACCTTTGAATGAATACCACCATGGCCACTAAACCACGGTGGGAATGAGCAGAAAGAATCTTTCCTTCAGACTTCGTCAGTGGTTCAGTTTGGCTCCTTTAGCATCAAGGTGGGGAGAGTCCAGCTCCATGGACATGCAGGGAGGAGTGGATATCTTGGCTCCTCTGGGTCTGCTCCTCCCCATCACAGGATGGTGCTGCACAGCCATGGGAAGGGGCCAAGGGAACTGACCCCTTCAAACAAGGAGAGAAGGCCTTTCAAGGATTGCTTGAGCCCAACTTAGCCGCATGTGTCATCATTTAGGGCAGCACAGAAAGTCATTGCTTGGACCAGGACAGCTGCTTTCATGTGTCTTCCCTTCCCCAGCCGCTCCATCGCTGCCCAGGTGCCCTGCTGTGGTATCTCACAGCCTGGTGAGTGCCAAGGGACACCACAGTTATTTCTGACCAGATCATTTGTGTGTGGTCTTTATTTTTCTATTTTCTTGAGCACAACTGTTGAGTTTCCTGGAACTTGCTTGCCCCAAACCCGAGCCCTTTGCATGTTACGCAGCATGGCGGGTGCCGCATGTGGCTCTCGGCTGTGGCAGGAGGCTGAAATCATCGTCCAGAATAGGAAATGGTGGCACAACTTCCTCCCCCCACGACTCCAAAGCACTTCTCCTTTTGGCACCAGCAGGCGGGAAGGTGAAGTAAGAAGATCTCTGTTGAGAATGCAGAAGTGCAGGTTGCTCTTGGAAACCATCTCCATGGTCAAAGCCCTTGGCTCCGGCCGGTGGGGAGGGGGATGTTTTTGTGTGGATGGATTGAGCCGTGTGGGTTGTGGCTTCCTCTTCAGACGGGAAGTCTGCTCGGTGTGTAATGAGAGGCAGAGGATGGGTGGGCTACAGGCTCTGCAGTGCTCACTCTGGACAGCTGCCTTCTCCTGCTCTTCTGCCCTTGAGAACCAGCAGTCCATGTCCTTGCTTGCCCATGGGTTACCTCAGATGTCAGCCCTGCTCATGGAACACTAATCCCACAGATCCCACTTTCTGTGATGATGTGTCTTGTGCTGGAGAGAGGGAGAGCCCTCATCCCAGCCCGAGCTGTGCTTGTGTGGATGCTGTTGGCTATTCATGGTGGGTGCTGCTGGGGAGGGACTGGGGCTGCCGGGGTTTTGGCTGGAATTTTCTTTGACCTCATTTGATTACTGAGTCCTATGTGCTCAACAGTAGGGAAAAAACACCGCAGGGAAAGTAGCTCGTGCAAAAACACCTACAGCCAGTACATTTCCAGAGACACAAATGACTTTCCAAGGTCACATGACAGATCTTGCAGAAGACCCTGAGCCTGGGAGCGACTCAGAGGTGGCACAAGGCAGCTGAGGGGGTGTGAGAGGCCATGGGGGGAGATAGAAGTGGACCCCTGGGGAAAAGCAGAAGCAGTTAAGGGTATGCCATGGATGAAGATGACTGAGGGTCACCTCTCTGGGCTCCTAGGTCCCACAGCCATCCACAGCAGATCTTTCCTCTTCCAGACTCTGCTGGCACAAGGTTTCTGCTGCAGCTGCTGGGGCTTTGGAGTGTCTGGTGGAAGGAAGGAGGAGCATCCCCACCAAGGAGAGCAGCCTGTGCACCTTTCAGCCCAGCTCTGCTTCTGCTGGAGCAGGGTGTTCTCTGGCTGTTTACAGAGAGGGTGAGGTTGGGAGGGGCTGGAAGGAAAGCTGTTGTTGGGAGTGTTGTGTGGAGAGGAGGTGCCATCATGAGGGAAGTGTCTGTGAGCATTGGCACTGAGAACAGGCAGCGCAGAGTGGCTGTGAATGGCACAACAGCTGGTGCAGGACCTCTGTGCTCTTCACAGACCTACCAGGAGTTTGCCCTGACACTTTGGGTGAGTTACCTTTTCTCTTGTCTTTTCTCAGCCCTTCCTCCTGCCAAGGGCACGTTGGAGCAGCGAGTCCACGTGTTTGGGGCCACAGCACAGGCTGCCACCCCCAATTCTGCCAGAGGGATGTGAAGGGGGATCAATCCATATCAATCCATAACTGCCAGTGCTGGGCTGCCAGATGTCCTAGTGCAGAGGTGTTCCTGTGAATTTTGCTTCTCCTACTCGAGCTCTTCTGCAAGAGGACTAGAGATAAGATTATGGAATACTGATAGCAGAATATGTAATATTGACATGAATACAACCCCAGAGGTAATAAGTTTATAGCCCTGGTTAGAAGGGTCTGTCCAGGCCTGTGTGTGTCACTGGCATCTTCCAACATGCAGAAGGCTGTGATCTAGATCTCCTGGAGGACTGAGCTTCTACAAGTAGGGCTGTTCTGCTCTATTCCGAGCTGAAATGGCCAAGCCCAGGGTCTGGGCTAAGACATGCTTGATTTGGGTGGATTATAGAGTATTTTCAGGTTTGCCTTTCTAGCTGATATGAGAAGCTGTGGTTCAGCCTCTGTCGCTTGGTTGGGATGTGAGTCCGAAGCCAAGATAAACGGCTGCAGCTTTGTGTCTGAGAGGTCACCTGCAGCATGGGGAGCTGATAGTTCTTCACCTTGGACTGGGGATTTTGTCTTTGAAAGTCAAAGCAACCCCAGAATAGCCACCTCCATCCCCTGTGAGGGTGAAGCCCATGGGAGTGCTGCTGAAGAGGTGGCTGCAGGGCTACATCTCCCAGCTCTTGGAGTCACCACAGCAGTGTTCCTGCTGGGCTCTGGAGCTGCTGTGGGGCACATTTGATCACAGACAGGCACAGCAGCTCTGCCACGATGCACACACAGTTCTCTGCACTGTCTGGACTCTGTTTCTTGATATCCAGGTTGCTGCTGAAACTGCTGAACTTCTAAAAGGACTCCTTTTGTGGGATGGGATGGAGGATTGTGGTCTGTAGCACTAAGGGGCAAATGTTGGATCCCTTTGACAGTAGATTTAAGCCCAGATCTCTTGTGTCTTGCAGGCAGCCCAGTCTGCAAAGCCATTCTGCCCTTGCCAGGGATGCTGCAGTGCTTTAGGAGTGGTCACAGGAGTGAAGAACATCAAATCTCTCTGGTGACCAGTGACAGGACCCCAGGGAATGGCCTGGAGCTGTGTCAGTGGATGTTTAGGCTGGGTATCAGGAAAAGGTTCTTCCCCCAGAGGGTGGCTGGGCACTGACCAGGCTCCCCAGGGCAGTGGGCACAGCCCCAAGGCTGCCAGAGCTCAAGAAGTGTTTGGACAATGCTCTCAGGCACACGGTGGGGTGTTGGGGTGTCTGTGCAGGGCCAGGAATTGGACTGGGTGATCTTTGTGGGTCCTTTCCAACTCAGGATATTCTGTGATTCTGTGAAGTAGATGATGCAAAGGCTTTGTTTGCCACCGAAATTTCCAGTGGGGTAAAGTTTCATGTGTACAGGACTGAACCTTCTTCCCAAAACTAAAGGCAGGAGGTAGATGCACACAGACTCTGTGCCTGCCTCCTCCAGCCTCTGAGCAGGGTGGCACCCGGGGGCTGGTCCTGTGTGGGTTCCTCCGAGGTGAACTCCCTCCCTTCCAGGTGATGGGTTGTTCTGGGAGTGAGAAGCTCTTCCAGCCTGGGCGTATCTGAAAGCTCGATGCTTCAAAAGATTTTTATTTTTTCCCTTTCCCCTTCCCCAGCTCTAATTTTAACGGCCACACTTGGGACAAGCACTTTGAAGCCTTAATTGCAATTATGAATCTTCCTCTGTTCCCAGGTTTCCCTTAATTGGCTTCCTGTGAGAATTTACAAAGCTGGTGAAAACAAACCTGCTGTTTTTTGTGGGGGAGTCGGTGGCGTGAGATTCCTGAGCCCAAATAAAACCCGGCTCAGCCGGGACCTCTCGTGTGCTGCTGTGCGGGGCCGTAACCGCCCGTGGCCAGATGCTCACAAGGGTGGCATTATCTAAAATGTAAGCTGATTTACATGCTTGCATTTGGAAAGTGCTAATCTATTTTGATTTTTTTTTTTCCTCCCTCCCCCTCCCCTCTCTCTTTTTTTCTTTTCAGCTCTCTCTAATCTTCTGTGCTCTCTGCCAGGTTCCCAGCTCCTTTGGCTGGAATAGGCCCCAGCTAAACCCTTTATCTGTCTATTTGGCAACCCTGGGCGAAGTAGTTAGCAAACGAATGACACTTTTCCTGGCTCATTAATTAGATTTACTGAGCTGAGTGCTTGTTGCTGCTGCAAGAGTCTGCACAAGGCAGTTCTGTATTTTGTTTCTTAGAAATTTGGGGTTTAAAAAAACAGAGTTCCAAGGCAGTTCTGGTACTAGTAGTTAAATCCATGGTTCCCCTGCGTGCACTGCTGTTGAGAACACGTGTTTTTCTCATGTGTAGCTTTATTTCTGCAGTTTGCTGCTGCATGAGCTGTTATGGTTCTGTGTGTCACAATTTTACTGCTCAAGAAGTTTGAGGATGGGTACCTGGGTACTGTGCTGGGTGCTCGTGGCAGGATATGATGGTTAAGGCAAGTGGTTCTTGTGGGTTAGAAATAACCTCTGTGAAATATTAGTATGTTTTTATGTATTATAAAAATGCTGTTTGACATGTCCTGCTCCTGCCAGCTTTGCCTGCTGGGGTTATAAATGGGACTGGGAAGGCTACAATAGGAAATAAAAATGACAGGATGAAAGAGAATTTCACCTTCACCTGCCACTGCTTTCCAGCCGGTGGCTGAGGGAGCGTGATGCAGCAGGAGCCTCTGCCTCTACTTTTGGAGGGGGAAACTGAGGCACAGAGAGGTGTCTTCCCGTGCCATGGCAGCAGAACTTGGGGTTTTATTGCAGACTTTCGCTTCCCTCTGTAACCACTTGACAACACTGTTGTCTTCTTGGCTTGAGCAGTCTGGGAGGAAGGTGAGTGTTGGGGTCTTGTCATCCACTGCAACCTGGGAACCCAGTGCCAGGGCGCTGGGGCACCCTGTGGAGGCTGAGGGATGCTCGTGGTGCTGATGTGCTGCTGTTGCTGTCATCCCGTTTACGAATTGGGGTCACTCAGCCAAACTGGGGTCGCTCAGCCTGTGCTGGGGACAAGGGGAGGAAGGTCCTGGACGGTACTTAAGCTGCTCATGTGTAGGGCACTTCACTTGTTGGTATAAACCCCCAAAACTAAAATTGCTGACTTGCCCATGACTGGATGGCGTGATGCAAAAGACTGACAGACGTGTCTTGCTGGCTTGCCCTCCCTCCAGTCCTGCAGATCCACAGGGAGGGGCACTGCGGTGGTCTCCCGTTCCCTGAGATTGCTGAGGCATTCTGTGTAAAAAAGGAGGAGACTCGGAGTCCCTTTGCCTGTTCTCAGCTGAGCATTTGACCCAGGTAGATTTGCATGCTGTGAGATGGCATCTCGTGAAGGGCGATCCTGCTCCTCCCCTGGGCACAGCCCGCAGCGATTGAGGCTCTGACCGTGCCCAGAGCAGGGTCTGCCCCATCATCTGGTGTTACTGGACGTGAGAGGCTCTAGTCCTCCTTTCCCGGTCGTTGCTGGGTGGGAGCAGTCGGGGGAAGCAGTGCCAAGCCCGGGCTCATGCAGAGGTAAGTGCTTTTAGCACAGGTTTCCTTAAGTGACGATCCCTGCTAAATTTTAGTGTGGCATGTCCAGTGGGAGACACTTGAAAGCTCTGAAGGGAAGAGGATGTTCAGCAATATTTAAAAGCCAGAGTTGGTGCCAGCTTCAACAGACAGACCCGAAAAAAGTCTGCCTCGAGGTAGGGCTTGGCTTTGTTGCTGCATCCCTGGGCTCCTGGAACTGCTTTGCTGCTGCGGCTGCAGGCAAAGCCAAGCGGGGATGCTCCATGCGCTCTCTGATCCCTTACCCTGCCTGCTAAATCACTTCAAACCGGGCTGGGTGGTGCCTTGGCTGATCCAAAGGGCAAAACCCTCCAGTGATTTGGGGCTGGCAGCGCCTGTGCTTGTGAAAACCATCGCAGTGTGTAGAGACGAAGAACTGCCGCAGTTCCTGGAAGGAGTTTTGTAGGCAAAGAGCTGGGGGAGGAGAGCACAAATAGCTGCGAAGTGTCACAAAGCTGTGACCAAACGCAATTCGCACTTAACCCACTTGAGAACTGCCCTCCCAGCGAAGCAGCAAGTGTTTATCTACCAAGGACCCGCCGCTGGGAGAGGCGAATTGCCCGCTAATTGGCTTGCTAAAGGCGGAGGGGCCAGGCTGGCTAATTAGACTGGTCTTTACACCTCCCCTGTTAATTTGGAGAGTGGAGGATATTCCCGGAGGGAGGTAGACTTCCCAGGGAGGTGACCCCATCAGTTCGCTGGGTCTTTTGATCCCTCCCGGGGGCGAGCCGGGATTGTGCAGCTGAGAGACACAAGCCTGAACTCTGTCAAAATAACCTCGCAGTTACTTTGAGTTAACATTTTGAAGTTAAAAGCAAGAAAACAACTTGAATTGTCCCTGGAGGTAAGTGAGGAGGGGAATAGGTTGCTGCCAGCCTGGGAGTGCTGGGGTGGGAAGTCCGGATCTGGGTCGAGCATCCTCCTGTGCTGGCAGAGTGACCTCACTTGGCTGAACCTGTGCTGTGTCTTTTCTAAAGAAAATTAAATTTAAAAAAAAAGACCATTTAGGCACTTCTCAGAAACAGTCCCCAAGGAACCAGCTGAATTCAGGTGTGACCTGAGTCGTGAGTGTTGCAGATGAGACGGAAAGGGTGGAAAAGCTGAGAAAAGCACAGAAAAAGCCGTGGTGACTGGATTTTATAGCAGCTCTGAGGGTGAAATGCTCTGGGTTTAGGGTGCTGTTGGGATCATAGACTCACAGCATAGGTCAGGTTAGAAGGGACCACCGTGGGTCATCTGGTCCCACCTCCCTGCTCAGCAGGGCCATCCCAGAGCACACAGCACGGGATTGCGTCCAGATGGTTCTGGAATATCTCCAGTGAGTGAGACTCCACACCCTCTCTGGTCTCTATTCCAGTGCACAGTCACTGCACAGGGAAGAAGTTCTTCCTCATGTTCAGGTGGAACTTCCTGGACATCAGTTTGTGCTTGTTGGCTCTTGTCCCATTGCTGGGCCCCCCTGAGCAGAGCCTGGTCCATCCTCTGCCCCCTCCCTGCAGATGCTGATGGATGTAGGACACTGGTGTGGCCCTTGTCCTGCCACAGGCTTCCTGGGTGACCTGGCCAGAGCCACTTTGCCTTTCCCAGCAGCCTCAGTTCCCTGTCACTGCACGGACAGTAGTGCTGCTTTTTTCCTTGGAGGAGTGATCTGAGGATAACGGCATTAAATAATGCCCAAGTCTGGTGCTGAGGGAATGGGAGGTGAATAATTCCCAAAGGTTGTGGCTCCTGGGAGGGGGGAGCTGGTGCTAATCTGGGCTTTGGGAATCAAGTATTTCGTCCTGAGGGCTGTGACACGTGGTTTCTCCAACACAGCCTGGAAACTGTAAATTGTTTAAACTCTCAAAGCTCTGCAAGCACTGGGGCTGTGTTCTCTTTCTGTAGCTCTCTCTTGAAGCAGAATGTGTCCATTGGGGCTCTATCCATACCTGTGCCCCTCACAGGGCACTGATGCATCACCCTGATCAGAGGGTGCTCCAGGAGGTGACTGTGGTGAGTGGGACTACGGGGACTTCCAGGCACAGGGTTGGGAATAAGAGGAAAAACTGATGGGAACAGAGAAGTTTAAGATTGGCATCCATACTGTGGTGATGCAGGATGGAAGTGGGGGACCTGCAGGCTTAAAACCAAGGCCAGGGCCTTCTAAGCCAGGCAGGGACTGTGTGGAAAGGAGTATGATTGAGGTACTGTGGGGTTTGGGGGCTCAGTCGTGGTGTGATCTAAATACAGCTTGTCATAGCCCGGCTGCTCCTCAGGAGGATGGTGTTTGGGAGCTGCAGTTGGGGTGTAACACCCCCCCATCTGTGCTTGGGGTTTGTGTCTTGGGGCTATGAGAGCCCAGGGTGTCAGGAGCTGCACCAGAACTGCCCAGAATGCTCCAAGCCCTCCTCCAGACCCCTGAGGAGTGGCATGTGGCTGGCTCTGCCCGAGGGTGTCACTGCTTTGATGGGAATGCAGGAGGAGCCGGTTGCATCAGCGTCCCCATGTCCCTCAATGCTGCTGTCTCTGGGGGTAAAGGGCTTTTTTGGCCTGCTGAGACCCAAAACCAAGGAGCATCAAATCCCCAAGTTGCCCACGGGCTACCTCTTTGACCACTGGTTGTCCCTTTTTCATGGTGAGAGGAGAAGACCCTGGTGATGAGCCCATGGGGGACATGGCCAAGAGATCTTCTCTAGCATCCTCCTCCTGGTGAAGCCCGTTCACATCTGCCTCATGCTCGGGTCTTGGAGGAAACCCTGGCAGGTGGGAGCACAGCAGGATTTGGATGCTCAGCTCCAGCAGACCCTGTGTCAGCTCCAGCACCATCCCTGTGGTTGGTACCTTTTGCAGTAAGGATGCACTTGGATGACATTTTGCTGGTTGGCTCCCTGCCCCCAGATAGACACCATGGTGGCAGGTCCATCAACACCTGAAGTGGTCTTCCAGTAGGGAGAGCTGGTGACAGCCCTGCTTCATCCCAGGAAATGTATCCAGGCTGGCAGCCCCATATTTGGGAGAATTGGGCACGGACGGGGTTTGTCTTCATACCAGCGGCTCCCAAGTGCCATTAATATCTGCTCCAGTTCAGCTTAAAAACAAGACTGGG
>VZRE01014466.1:370645-398938 GCA_013396775.1 Cephalopterus ornatus
GGGGGGGGTGTGTGTGTGTGTGTTAATCTGATCATAGTTTGCTGTGGGGCTTCTTTTTTATTAGATAAGAAAATTCAATGTGGTAAAGCATTGGACTGGTTCTTACTTCAAAGAGATCCCCAGGCCATTCAGAGCAGGTATTGCCACTGCAGCACAATTATAGAACAAGGAAAAAAAACAGAGACAAAACTAAAAACAGGAACCAGCAGATAAACAATACTCGGGTGCTGCTGGCGCTGAGCTGGGCTCTTTCCTGCCCTCAACCATCTGGAGAGTCAGCACTGGGGCTTGAGCGAGCTCAGCTCTCCTGGTCAGCTCCTTCCAGCAGGGTAACCAGCTGGGAAGTGATTGAAAAGCTTTTCCATTCGTAAAAAAAAATTGTCAGGGTGTGAGCTGAGCACCTGGGTGTCCTCAGCCAGGCTGCCCTGAGTTCACCGCCCAGACCCAGGCAAGAATTTTTGCCTGTCCATGCCATGGGGTTAGTGCCTTGCTCCTGATCCCAGGAAGACACAATTGTTCCCATAAGGAGTGAAGAACTGAGTGGCAAGTGACTGGTGAGCTCTTGAGAAGCAGGAACACAGTCAGTGCTCAATGGTTTGGCTGCCTCAGGGATGCTGGAGGAGGCCAAACCAGGAGAGGAGCATCCTTGGCAGATTCCTGCCTGGGTACCACTTTTCCCAGCTGGTGTTGTGGAAAACTAGTGTGATGCTGATTCCAGGGAGAGCCAGCTTGGTGGGGCTTGGTCTTTGCGACATGCACCTAAACACTGGTGTGCAGAGGAGAATGTCTCATTTAATCAGAAATGAGAAGTTTCTTTTTTTATTTTTTTCTGGCTTGATTTTTCCTTTTTGAATCATGGTCAGACGAGTGCAAACACTGTTTCGAAATGATGAGTTGCAAGGTTTCATTTTGAGTCCTCGAGGACCCCCTCTCTCTGCATCTCACCTTGTGCACCCTCCAAAGCAGATGCATTTTATTTTAAATCCTGTCCACTGAGGAAGTCACTCACCTCAAGGCAGTTTCTCTGATTATTTTGTTCTTTTTGCTGAGTGTCTTACAGCCCTGTTTCTGCTCTTATTGTGATTTAGTTTGCTGCTTTGGTTGCACGCCCTTGGGAAAACTTGACCCTAAAATCAGGGTCAAGCATCTCCATTATCATCAGGGCTAGTCCTAAGACCACCTCATGTGCTGACCTGCGGGTGGGACATGGCAAAGCTTCATCCTTGGCAGCTGGTACTTGATGCTGGGAGCACACATGGACCTGCTTCACACCAGTGAGTGATGTGAGTCCTGCTCCTGATGCTGCAAAACATCTCTGCGACTTCATCAGCTCAAGGATAGTGGATCCCAGAGCAAAGGACAGCTAAGGTGGGCAGCACTAGGGCTCTGCTTCTGATATTTTTGTATTTTCTTTCTTTCTGCATGGCTTTCTCTCCAAAACAAAAAGCAGTTACACTTTGGAGTTATTGCTGTTTGTTTGCACCTCTTGGTTTTATATTTCTTGGGGAGTTCAGTGTCTTCATCTCCCAAGCGCCAGCCTTAAGCTCTGGCTGCTAACGCAGGTAATCTCGGGGATGGAATTTGGGAAATCCCGTTAAATAATTGCCCTTTGCAGCAACACAAACGGCTTGGATGGAGGTGTTTGTGTGGGGCTGACTTGTCTTAGGCATTTCTCAGCTTCCTGTCGGCTTTCTCCTGTGATCGGCTGAGCCGGGGGCACGCGGTGCCAGCTGAGCAGAGCAAAGCTGTACCGGGAGGGGCTGGGGTGATAAACCACTTGTGATGGCCGTGAGCGGCACGGGTACTACGGGATCTACGGCGGTTGTGCTACTTCACCGAGGTTCGGAATGTTTCTCCCCAGCCGCCCCGGAAGCCTCTCCCCTCTTGAGGCTCTGCGCAGAGATGCAGCTCAGGGCGGCCGTGCAGACCCCCACCCCGGCTCAGCCGCCTCCCCTGCCCCTGCAGCCCTGCTTTCCATGCACAGGGTGTCGTATTTCGGGGTTTTGTTGGTGGTGTCACTCGGGGCTGTGTGATGCTGAGCACTGCTGGCTCTGACATCACCCGTGCGAGCGCGGAGCTTCGTGGTTGTTCTGTCCCTTTCTCGCCCTCTCCCAGGTCTTGCTGCCTCATCTCGCTGTGTTCACCCTTCCCTGAGAGCAGAGCACCAGTGTCACCCGTGGTGCCAGGCTGGGAAAGGCACGCCGAGTAATAAGAAGTCAATCCTGCCTGATATTAGGGAAATTCCCTCTGGATTTGTAATTACTATCCCCCCCCTTGGCTCCCTGTCCTGGCAGCGTGGCTCTGGGGTACACAGTGCTCTGTATCTCCAGGTTTTAGCTGTTGTATGACACCTTAGATGTGGTTTTGCTGTTGAAGGCAAAGTGTTATACGCAAAACTGATGACCAGAAGCTGCTTATTTCAGGAAGATGGCAGAACAGTTCCCTTATTTCTGCTTCTCCTGGATGTTATTTTTTTCTTGCTTGGATGATGGTCCACCCTTCAGTTGCAGTGTGTTTTTAAGGTCTTTCCTAAACTGGAGACCTTTCCCCTCTGACTGCAGGCGTTTCTTTCTGCTTCACCCTGGTATATTGTGTCCATGGTTAGCAGCCTGACAGATGGAGCAGCAGCAGAACTGACCCCACAGACGTTCAGTTGTTAGGTCAGACTTAACTTTCAGACTGTCTTACAGGGATGCTCTCTGTGCCCTGCCTGTGGACTAAGGATGGCCACCATTGTGCCTTCTCATTTTCTTACAGGAATGTGTATTGGGAATTAAGTTGGACTTCTTTCTGCAAAAAAGCATCTCATGACTGAAATCCGTGGCTGGGTTAATCCACTCCAGCTCTGCATGGAGTTGGGTGACTGCCTTGGAACTAATTTACATTGCATTTGGTGGAAAGGGACAGGAATGTCCTGGCAGGACACGGAGGACCATCTTGGTGCAAACTGAGCAGTCCCATGTAAGCATCTCCCGAGGAGGTATCTGAATTTAGCTCTTGGCAGTTTGCTGAGATTAATCACATCTCACGTTTCAATTCCTTGCGCTGGACTGAGCCCCCCTTCCTGCACTGCTGCCAAGAACACCCCCAGCCCCACGATGCCCGCTGTGTGTGCCCGACTAGCCCTCGGGGGGAACAGGCAGCCAAACCTGGGTGTAAAACCTGAGTGCTGTTTTACCCATTTTGTGTTACCTTCTGTAGGTGCTGTTTGATACTAAAAGGACTCCGAAACTGCTTTTGCTCGTTAGGTGCTTTCCCTGCTCTATGCTGAGAATCTCTCATTCAGCCCAGTTCTCAGACACAGTGAGAACGAGGAGTGATCTCTGTGTCTTAAGGTGAGAACTGGAAAGCTCACTTTCTGGTGTAAATGAGGCTTTGCAGTTCAGGAAAGCAACGACATTGCCTGGCTGCTCGAGGAGGGCTTGGTCCTATAATGTCCTTTATCTCCAGGGAGCTGCCAGGCTTGTATCTCTCTTCTTCCCAAAACAGCATTTACCACTAATAAATCAGAACCTGATTTCCCTCTGTGAGCATGTAGGGATGTCCTGTGCCATTCCTGCCCCTCAGCACTGTTGTCCTGTTTTCTTCTTGTACCATGAATTTTATCCTTCACTTGAAGACAAAGTCACTGTCTAAACCTCTCATTCACTTCCAAACACTGCAGCTTGCTCAGAATCCTGCATTAATTTGCCAATCCCACAGCAATTTTAAGGTTGATGGTTCATATAATGGCTTGTTGCTCATTTATTACATCAAGACTTTCTACGTGTGCAGTTCCAGGTGTCCCAGAGTGGGGGACTAGTTGCTGTGAAAATGTTCCTTCCAGAGCCATTCAAGAAATAGGTTGTATCTGTTGCTTATAGGATCTCCAAGTCCTATCCTTCCCAGGAGAGATACAACCCTGTAGCTGGACATCTGGAACGTGGAGTTTGCCAGTTTTCAGGGCAGCTCATTCCTAGCTGCAGTTTTTCATATCAATGTGGTTGCTGAACCCTCCAGGATCACTGCGTGTCCAGAAGGCCAAACGCTTTCCTGTGCTGCCTGTTCAAACTAGTGCCCAATTGATCTTTTGGTGGTTTTGGTCTTCTGAAAAGCCACCTTGGTCTCAATGTCTCTATCACCAGTGCCCTTTGTGTGGATGAATTCTCCTTGGCATGTGCTGCTTCCTACGTCCTCACCACCCAGCCCCCAAGTCTGCACTGCTCCTTGGAGCTGTTTCTGCTCTGGTTCATTCAGTGGTACCCTGATGGCAGCAAATGGACCAGTTTCATTTGTTTACCCCTTTCCAACTCCGTGCTGGGTGAACCTTTCCTGTTGCCCCTTCCCAACAGCCTGTGTCATTTCTTCCCCCCTAAATCCTGCTCTGGATGTGGCTTGCTCAGGGACCCATCACTGAGGTCTTTGTGTCCCACCTGGGAGTAGAGCAGGAATGGGATGTCCAGGTTCCTGTACATCTCTCAAGGTGACTGAGCCAGTCTTGTGCAGACAGCAGTAAAATGACAGCTTTTTCTTTCAGATTTGACTTGTGTCTTGTAAGATGCTTCATTTCTGGTGTCCTCTTCCTTTCCTTCATCTGCACTCCTAGAAAAGGAGGAGGATAACAGAGGTGGATAGTGTATTTTTTTCCTGGTTTTGTTTGCTTGCTGGTTGTATTTTTCTCTGTGTAATACAGCAGGGAGCATCATGGGGACCCTGCTGTGGTTCACATTTGTAATCTGTCTGTTCTAAGTCATTTGACTCTTTGCTCTGTGGACAAGAGGGTGATCCCACAGAGTGCCCAGGCACTGCTGTGACTGACTTCTCAAGAAATCAGACCTCATGACAGTGTCTTTTGTCCTCTCAAGCCTCTACCAGCACCCAGGAGCAGTAGTGGTGATGCTCTCACCAAGCCAACACAGCTTGGGTGGGTGAGTAGGTGTGTGGGTGGATTTGCAGAGATAGGAGTGGTGACACGTAAGTGGATTTCTCTCATGTTCCCTCTCTGTGGCCTCATCAGTGTTGGTTTTGTTCAGTTAGTCCATGACCAGGATTCAGTAAGGGCTTGGTCTGGGTTTTGGAAAAGATTCTCCATGTTCCTTCTCTGTTGCCTGTTCACCGGTTGGTTTGGGGAGGGAGACTCCCCACAGGTGAGGTTTTGCAGTCCAAGAAGTGCAGGTCACTGATGGTCCCTGCCATGGCTCAGTGTGCTCTTATCCTCAGGGTGAGAGCAGCTCCTGTCCTTGCTCAGCAGGACAGGAACCCGAGGCCCTATAAGGAAGCCAGGGTGTTTGGATGGTACATGCTCTCCTGCGAGCACCCTCAAAGGATGTTTGTCAAACCAGTTGCCTCCTGGATCTTTTGACACGCTGCCTTTGTGTGGTTTGAAGGAACATCTTATCACCTTCATCTCCCTGCTCTTCGCAGCACATTTGCTTGGTGGTAAACACACACAGGCTTCAGTTTGAATCTTGAAAATCGCAGGTTCCTCCCCTCGTTGCCCCGATTTCTACAAAGGCTTCCTCCAGCTGCTCCCTCCCTCGGCTCAGAGTTTCTATCTTTGGCTCCCCTATGGGGTGTAGAGGAGGCAGTAAAATCTTGCAAGTAGTTGAAAACCAAGATTTCTTCTGTAATCGAAGAAAACCTGCTACTTTCGCTGGAGGAGCAGGTACCACACGTGCCCTTGCTCCACTGTGTGGCATAGCTGCATATCCAGCACCTCCACTGCAGTGAGGATGCATCTCCTAAAGCTCCCTTCCTGCCTGTTGCCCACTGCCCCTTTGGAGGATGAAATGGAGGAGGCAGAAGCTGAGCTCTGCTTAGAATCCCTTGGCTTTGATTCCAAAAAAAGTGGTTTTCCTTCTGTTGTAGCATCAGCCTGAGCTCCTCTTTTCTTTAGCCTCTTGCCCTTGTCTCCCCAGTGCCCTAAGCTCAAGCCAAGTGCTGAGTCACGTCCTGGCACCAACCCAGGAGTTGGTGTCTCTGTGTGACAGTTTGTGTCCCTCCACCCGTTGTCAGTGCCAGCAAACCTGGACAGTGTGTTCACAAGCTGATCCTGATGGTGAAGGGCTTGTTTGTCCTCTCCTGTTTGGGATGCTCAGTCTCAGAACAACTGGGGCAGGAAAGGGCGTTATCCTGCCATGAAGGTACCTGGGGCCTTTCTCTGGTGCTGGTGGAGCAGTGCTTTGCTTCCCTACCATGAGGTTCCCTCTGGGAAGGTACAGAACTTTCAACCAGGTCCTTTCCTGCCCACAGGCATCTCAAAGAGATGCTGCTGGGATTTGCCATCATGGAAGAGGAAATGTCAGCTTGTTGCATGGCTGCCTGGGTTTGCTGTCTTGGAGAGTGGATTAAAGCAGGGCAGTTTTCTGGCTGGAGTGGTGCCCCCCAGGGCATCATGATGGAGCCATCCAGGGTGGATGGGCAGGGGTTTGCCCTGCTGGTTGGATTGGAGGTGGCTGGTGTCCCAGAAGGGATTGGTCTAATCATCTTCACTACTTTATTTGGGAACACCAACTTCGGGCTTGATCTTGGGGCTCTTTCCCTCTGTTCCCATCTAATGGTGGTTGTCCTGGGCTCCAATGCTTTAGGAGGAGATCAGAGAAGTCCTTTGGATGCTGAAGATAGGACTCATGTGGACCTTAATTCAAGAAAAGTGTTTCTCCTTGCTGAAAAGGCTGTCACAGGCCATGTCCCAGCCATGAGGGGGCTGCTGATGTCATCTCCTCAACTTGTCTGTGCAGAGGCACCTTCTGGGCAAGAAGAAGTTGATGTGTTCTCTGCTCTGATACTGAGCTGGAGAAAAGACATGGAAGGGAAAGGTCCCAGGACAGTGAAGGCAAGTGGGGGAACCAGTGTGTCCCAGCTAAGTGGAAAGTCCCTGTGATGGAGTTGTGACACTGAGAGATTCCCATGACCTCAGCAGGGAAATACATTCTATTTTGTTGGTAGTTTTTCATAGTTTTTAAAAACTTTGGCATTTCTTAAAAACCTTGTGTCTCAAAGCGGGACGAGTGAAAATCTAAAAGCAATGATCAGCAAGTTCCTGCTTCCCACCAAGGGGTGAATGTTTACCTGTTTGGTGTTAGTTAACAAGAACATTGTGATTTGCCTGTTCACCTTTGTAACTGGGACAAACAGAGACGGGGAAGCCTCTTAACTAAACAATCTTGGATGGAATTCCCCCAAAAATCCTGCATCCATGCAATGACAATTTCACAAATACTCTTAAGATACTTTCTGAACTGAGCTTTGGTGTGCTATGCCTTTTCTCACTCACTTTGATCAGTGGGTTTCTTACCTGCTTAGAAATTTTTCAGGTGCTTTTTGGGCACTCAGGCCTTCAGAGGAGGGGGTGGGTTCATCTTTGCCCCATGCCTGCAATGTGGTGAATTATTGGCCATTTGGTGAAAACAGGGCAAAACCTTGAGAGACAAATTGGTTTCTCTCAGGACATGGGGCTGTTGAAACCAGGGGTCTTAAATGTTGTCACTTCTGTGGCTGAGGAGGCTGTAACATCACTGGCACGATGTGGTATGAAGGAGAACAAGCCTTGCTCTCTGCCTGCCTCACCCTGAGCTGTTTGTGATGCGGCTGCTTCCCTGTGCCCGGGCACACTTTTGCATATGAAATATCACAGAATCATTCAGGGGGGAAAAGACCTCCAAGATCATCGAATCCAACCTTTGACCAATCACCACCTGGTCAACAAGACCAGAGCACTGAGTGCCACATCCAGTTGTTTCTTGAACCCCTTCAGGGGTGGGGACTCCCCCACCTCCCTGAGCAGCCTCTTCCAATGTCTGACCACCCTTTCCTTGAAGAAATTCTTCCTGATGTCCAACCTGATATGCTCCTGGTTAATGCCTTGTCCAAGGGCAATGCTCAGTCGTTGCCTGAGGATGTTTTCCACAACTGCTGAGGTGTCTCCTCTTTTCCTGTCTCCTGGGAGCAGTGTCTCCAGGTGTTTCACATAGGGACTGGACAGATGTGTGGGCATCAGGTTGTGCTGCCGGCAGGGCTGCTGTCAGGAGAGTTGTGACAATCTCATGTCAGAAGGTCCCTCCCTGGTGTTTTGTCTCAGTTGATCCATCCCTTCTCCCTTCCCTGGGTGGTGGTTGTGCTCTTCTGCTGGGAGTCCAGTTGGGAGAAGAGGATGAAGGGACAGATTTTTTTTTTTTCCCCTGCAGAGTTGCTCAACACCCTCATAAAAAGCCAAGCATTGATCCAAAACCTTGACCTCAACCCTTGTTTTTTCTTAGTGTTCTTGAAATGCTTAACAGGGCTCCTTGGAAAGTCAGATTACATCCTCCAATACTGTCCCTTGCCTTGTCATCTCCTTCAGTGTGGGTGGGAAGGAAGGGAGAGTTGAGGAAATATACAGCAGAAAAGGTTGCAAAGTTCCTGCTCGGTTGTGGTGGACAAATAGAGTTCTATCCCATGAAAAATGCTTCCATGAGCACTGCCTTGGGAGGGAGGTTTAGATTCATGTGTGGTCTGTGTCACACCAGGGAAATAAAACCCAAAGACTGTGTTTTCTGTTTTGAAAGTTGTGGTAATACCTTGGTTATATTTTGTCCTTGAATTCCCTGCCTGTTGTGTGCTAGCACACAAGAGGCAGTGGGAAGGGATGGCTGGGCTAGTGTGGCGTGAGGAGAGGGTTCCCCTCCGGGGCCCGAGCTGTGCCCTAAAACGAGCTGACGTGCAGGGAGGTGTGTTTTTGTGAGCTGGGTGTTGTAAGGGGTGCCTGTGAGTCACCCTGTGCTCGTAGTCACCGTTTTCCTCTTGCCACAGGCTGTGACTAAGGTGCTGGTGTGTGATTCCCCGCTCATTCAGCCCGGGGCACTGCGGCAGAGCGCTCCTCGGCGTTCCTCACACGTGCACCGTGGATGGACAAAGCTTGTGGTGAAGACCATAATAACAGGCTGTGGCAGTGCGACAAAAGAGACAGGAGCCCATGAGCCTCTTTGGGGTGAGAAAGAGAACTTGTATTTGGCAGGTCAGTGGTGGTTCTTGTATGTTTACTTTCACCTGTTTGGAGCTGTTGGTGGATTTGCTCTGGTGAAGGAAGGACCAAGGGGCGAGGCTGGAGCCAAGCCTCCTGGGGAGCCCCAACAGCCAGGCCCAGCTTTCCTGAGCCCTTTTGGGGGATTTGCTGGGAATTAAGTGTGGGTGGAGGTGGCCATGCTGAGTGCAGCAAGCAAGGAGGACCATGGAGCCTTTGCTGAGATCTCAGTGACTTTGGTTCCTTCCAGGGCAGAGATGGGGAGCTGTGATGTGTGCAGCCACCACTGAATACTGACCACCAAACGTTGACCAAATAAGTAGAGAACTGAGAATTTGGGGTAGCTGTGGGAATGTATAGGTGTGTGGCATTGGTAACAGGAGTGTTCTGTCCAGGGTGAAAGCCAAGGCCTCCTTGGCAGGTGGGCTTTGTAGTATTGGAAGGTTTTATTTCTTCTTCCTGGATTATGTTTGTGCATTTTGTTGCCTCTAACCAAGAGGCAAAGAGTCTGTGGGATGAACCCATGTCTGTGCTTTGGGAGAGGACAGACACCTGCCCCAGGGTCCCTCTGTACTCCAGGGCTGGCACTGCAGGGGAGGAGGGAATCTCCACCCAGTCGCCTCTTTGATTGCTCATGGCCAGCAGTGAGCAGTACATCCTCTGGGCAAGAGGCTTTTATGTTCAAGAGGTCCCAGACAGATGCATATGAATTGGGTGGGATAAAATCTTTGTCCCCCAGCCCAGGGTTTCGGGTTGCAGCCTGGGCTGTGCAGGAGAGGAGGGATGTGACGGGGCAGCCCCGCAATCTGCAATTGCTGTTTCACAATGTCCTCGGATGTTGGGGCTGAGGTCCCCTCTGGGTTTTCCTGCATTGCCACAAAGGCACGTGGACCTTTTCTTCACGTTGGCCGTGTGGCAGCAAGGTGACAGTGCTGGTGGCTTTCCTGGCCACTGGGAGTGGGTTTGTGACCATTGTCAGTGGACACTGGAGGCATTGAGGACAATCCATACCTAATGCAAGGAGTAGAAGTGTGGACTCTGCTGCCACCTTTCCCAGGTTGGACCAGATGATCTTTTGAGATCACTCCCAGCCTGGGCTGTTCCAGGATTCCCATCTGAGCTGTAATCTCTTACAGGGTTATCTTTGAAGGAGGTTAACCCACGATTACCTCCTCACCACAGACACGTAAGTGAGACTCGTTCTGCCCCACAGACGGAAGTTGTGAGAAGGCAGAGATGTCTGCAGTAGGTTTGGGGTGCCTTGGCCCCCCTGCCTCTCCTGATGGAGTTGTGGACACGCGTGCCTCCTTTTCTTTGCCGAGGCTGGGAGGGATCGGGGAGCAGAGGGAAGATGACAGCCAGCAGAGTGGGGTGTGTTGTTGGCTTTGGAGTTGGCAGGAGTGACACGAGGCAGTAACGGGGTGGTGATTCACCAGGAGCACCTTGTCTGCACTGCAGCAGAAGCATGGCAGTGCTCCCTTCCTCACACTTCAGTAAGGACATTGTATACAATACTAACCTTCCTGCTTCTTCCTCTTTAGGAGATGAATTAAAATGCAGCACACCACGTGCACAGAGGACAGGATCTACCACGCACTGGAAAGATGTCTACACGGGCTTAGCAGAGATGCTGTCTCCAGCAGATGGGCTGGTAGGTGACCTGTTAACCATGAGCTTGTTACTCTGTCTCTGTGTTACCTGCTGACCTACCTGGGCTCCTGGGTAAGAGAGAGCTGCTCGTGCTACTGGAGGTTTGGAGGCCTTTCTCCCTTCCAGTGTTCCAAGTTATATGTGGCATCCAACCTAGCCGGTCTTCCTGAGCCTCTTGGTGTAGTAGGATGATGTTCCAAGGCACTGAACAAGTCATGTTAGGTCTTACCTGTGTAAAGGCTCAGCAGAGAAGTCGTGCATGTTGCCGGCTGTCCATGCGTGAGTGGAGAGAGGAGGAGTCTTTGCTCACCACGGGGAAAGACTCCTTTGTGCAATCAGCCAGCCTTGCTTTGATGCTCACAGGCCCCAAACCCATGGGTGTGATCTCTGCTGCATTGTCAGAAGCAAGCACAGAGAGGTTGTTACTGACCTTATTTAAACCTGGGTCAGATACCGTGGTGGCCATAAAGAGGTGAGCCTTGGTCAGAGGGCTGCGAAGGGATTTGGGATGACGGCGGTGAGGGCAGAGCAGCAACGAGCAGAAGTAATTTTTGAATGTCATTTTGACCTTTCTTCCTCATGCTTGTGTTTGTGAGCTGCAATTAAATCACTCCTAAATCCTCTTACGGATCAAAGAATTGAAATGAATTATTTGAGGGGCTCTCAGATTCAGATTCCTTTTTGTCTTTGCAGTTCTTTCAACCCTTTCTGCTTTTCTTTTTACCTGTAAGTCAACAGAGATGCAAATAGTGTCCCACCTGCTGCCAAATACCAGAGTAATCCCTTCTGCTGTGCCCATTTCCTCACACCCACTGTAGCAGTGTTCCTGTAGCATCACCTGGGGTCTTAGTTCATGCAGTTATGCCCTAGACTCCTGTGTCCTTTTCATCTCCCCATACGCTGGGAACCAGGCTCTGAAGTGTGACCTACATTCCAGGTTCCTGGAAGCACGACCTCGCGCTTGGCACCGTGACAGCGTGTGTCCAAAGGAGTCCCATCTCGCCAAGCGAGTCATTGTGCTCCGCAGAACTCACCTCTTCCTGTAATTACAATTAATCAATTCCTGTGTCACTCACGGACTCCTAATCCCAGCCCCTCAGAGCTGGTGTTTGAGTTAGGGAAGCCTTTAAACAACGACTTTGTAATTTTTCTGGCCCGTTAGCGAAGGCCAGACTGTACAGGGCTGGGGGCGGTGGGCTCTGCTGGAGGCAGCTGTGCTGCCCAGGGGATTCCTCATTCCTAATGATTTCCCCCCATCTCCCCGCCTGCTGGTTCTCAGTCCTCTTCATGTGGGTTTTGCGGGGTTTGGCAGAATGACCTGGCATTCCTGGGAGATTCTCAGGCGTGTTACACATCAGAAGGTCCCCTTTCATCGAAGGCATTTGTGCTGTTGCCAGCAATCTCCAGCGTGACCAGCGCTCCCCGTTTCCGCTCCGGCGCTGGGTGGGTGTTAATGGCTCTGCTCTGCCCTGGCCCAGGTTCTGCTGCTGGGGAGCCCCCAGGGCAACCCCACCAGTGCCTTCCCATGGGGGCTGCCCCTCGTTTTAATGTGCTGCTCTTTCACATCCTACCCCCTTGCAGTCGGAGTAGGAAGTATTTGCAGTAACACGTACGATTTAGGGAAAACAGAGCACAGTGCACCCACACCCCATAGCAGGGCATCCTATCGCTTCTCAAAAACAGAGCAGAAATGTTTTCACATCCTTCTGCCTTCCCCATGTTACAAGCAACAGTTTCATTATCCCTGTTCTGTGTCAGATCCAGGCTGTTATTTGTGGCAGGGTTGTTCCTCATATAGTCAGTGAATCCTTCTATCTTGTTCTTAGCTGGGCCGTAACCACCTCCTTTCTCATTTTAAACTCCTTGCAACACTTCTATTTCCCAATTGATTTGCTTTCCCCTCCTTTTTACCATTTCCATACACTAAAATAGCACACACCACATTGCAGCTCTTTGGGCTGAGACCTTGCTAGGGTTTGGTTAATTTTTAAATTAATTAATGCTTTATTTTTACGTTGCTCAAGAGGGGGTGAGTAATCGTTTCCGACACGTTGTTTCCCCCCCGCGTAAGTGATTGTGTAGCTGAGGTGTGTGAAGTCAGCAAAGAGGAGAAGTTGTCTTTGGCCATCCCAGATTTACACTCTGGATGAGTCCATGGCCAACTCTGGGGTCTAAATAGAAGATCTTTCTGCGGAGTTTATTGGAGGAACCAAATTAAAAAGAGTTGTCTGTGATTCAAAAACCCCTGTTAGAAAAGTGCTTGGAAGGACAACCTCCTTTTCCTCATGCAGACCCCATTCAGGGTTTGCCTGGCTTTGTGTTGCTGGAGAAAGACTGTAGTCAAATTAGTGTGATAAGGGAAGAAATATATTTTACTTCTTGTTGGTTAGCAGAGAAACAAGGAGCATTTGGTGAAGGAAAACCCTGGGCTTGGGTCTGGCTGCTGGCACTGCTGGGAATGCCATGCTGGAAATCAGAGGTGGGAGAGAGGCCAGAGGATTGTGGTGGATGGGAGTTGCTGAAGAGTTTGGAGGGCAGCCCAGTGCCTGGAAGGAGCACTGGGATCTGCTGGGAAGGAGCTCTTGTGTATCTACCACAGGGCTCCGCATGGGTCAGAGAGGATGAAGGATGCTGGTGAGGGAGAGTGGAAGAAGGTCACTGGTGAGCTGGACACATGGTGCCCAGAAATTCTGTGTGCTTAGCTCTAAAAAAGAGAAACTTAAGATCCTGTTCCATTGCATCTAAATGCCCTCATGGGGAAGGATCAGCCTGGTGTGGGGCTCCTCCAGCTTAGTCACCGAGTAGTGAAATGCAGTGTCTGAAATACTTGCAGCTCAGGGTGCAGAATTATGGTTACTGGTTACTAAACCTGGCAAACTTTAACCTTTGAGCTGATTTCTCCAGGCTTGTTGTGGGTTTTCTTGCCAAAATCACTGCTCAGGGTGAAAGTGCTTGGAGTGGCTCCAGCCCTGGGAGGTGCCCCTGTACCCTGCTGCTGGATATCCATATTCCATATCTAAGCAGCTACTTGGATATGGAAGCTGTAGGTTGGATCGCTGTGCAGTGCAGGATGCATCCCAAGGGGATGCTGTGCCTGCAAGACTTGGACTGTCCCTTGTCCTTTGGGCACCTCCAACCCCTCCTTACAAACTGCTGTGAGTTGGCCCTTCCTCTGGGCAGTCCCTTGGAGGAGCCACCTTCTTCTGGGGAGAATGGAGGGGAAATGGTGGGAGAGGGCCTGGGGGAGGGAGGAAACGGAGCTTTTCACCCCTCCAACTGTGTCACTTCAGACAGCTGATGCCCAGGCCAGGTGCTGTGGGCAGTTTGGGCATGATGTGGGATTTCTGCTTTATTTCTTTCCTTTTTCTGACTTCACGGTTGCCCACTACGAAGAGCCGCAGAGGGGAAATGGCACCCCCTCCACGAGGCCAGGAAGGAGCTACTCTGGGAGGAGGAGGAGGGGGAAGAGGGCATCTCGGTGCACTTCTCAGAAGAGAAATGGCAAAGCCTCATCCTTCCGAGGCCGCCCACGGGGCTCCTGCTGCCCGGGCTCTTGGCACTGATAGCAATCAAAGCGTGGTGTGCTGTGCCTGGGCTCCCTCCCGGCACGTGGGGCTCGGTGCAGCCCTTGCCCTGCACCCCATCCGTGCTTGGAGGGCTTTGCTGTGGTCTTTGCTCGCCCAAAGGAAGGTTTCTCTTTGGGTCTGTGTCCTGTAGGGCTCAGTGGAATCGCGCTGTGTTGGATGCTGGGATAAGCACAGCTTAGTCCCGCTTTTGCCGTGGCTCCACTCGCTGCAGCCCCAGGTTCTCCCAGCTGGGGACATGATGTGTTCTGGGCTGCCTGTGTTGCTGGCAGATAAATCTGACTCATTTTCCATGTATTAAGAAAAAATAAATAGTGCTGGGTCACTGGTTTAGTGAAGCAAAACCGGATGGATGAGCATGAGGGCAGGGTGGATGTCAGCAGTTTTTTAGCTGTGGGGCTTCCTGCTGCCCTGCTGGGAGGTCTGCTGTGCCTCTTGAGACAAATTAGTTGGATTTAGGGGCTGGAAGGTGAAGTTCTGGTTTGTGCTGCCTGTACAAAGGGCATCTGTAATGCTGATCTGGACACCTCTGGAGCTATGGACTGCTCTCCTTTGAGGTGCTGAGAGGTTTGTGAGCGTGATTTTACTTCCTGCTTCCCTCAGCCAAGAGGCTCCTTTCTGAGCTCTGCAAACCCTGCCTTGCCATGGGCTTGGTGGATGAGGTGAAGTGTTTCCCTCTAACACAGAACTTCCCAGACCTGGCACAGCTCTGTAGACTGGAGGTGATGGGGAGCTCAGCTCCTGCTTGCATCAATGGCAGGGAGCATCCCTGCACTCACCTTGGGGACTCCCCAGGGCATCCCCGACCTTGCACCCTCCCCACAGTCTCAGGGCCTCCTTTGCATCTCCTAGTGAGAAATGCTTTTTGGTAATTAAAGAGCAAATGCAAAGTTGAGGGGAAAGCCTGGTTCAAGCTTCCCACATGACCTCGGTGCACATCTAACCTTGTCCACCCCGGGACAGGGAGGGTGCCCAGCATGGTCTGGTGCTGCTGGGTTTGAGCACACCTGGCACAGGGGGATGGACTGAGCTTGTCTTTGTGCTGGTGCTGCTCTGGCCTGGTGTAAAACATCATTGCTGAGTTGTCTCTGTGGTTGTTGTGCCTGGCCCTTTGTGGTGACACAATTCAGTCTTGCAGCAGAGCAGCAGTGTAACATCTACTGGGGTGTGTTGAGGTGTGTGTGAGGTCCCTAACCTGTGCACATTAAGAGCATCACCCTCCCTGCCCAATAACCTTTTTGGGCTGGCTGCAGGGGATGTGGTTGCAGGGACTAACTCTGTTCGCAGTGGTGGGAAAGTGGGCGGTTGTGACCTGCACTGTGAGAGGAGGGAAGGGAATTCCCACCCAGGTCTGGATCCCTGTCCTGACTGATGCCTGGCAGTGCCGGACACTTTGCTTCGCTGTGTGGTCTTTGTTTATTGTGTGCAGGATTTCCGAGCTGCGTTTTGTGCTTGAGACTATTTTTGCAAGGGTGCAGCTGTTTTGGTGTGTCTCTGGTTAACGCAGCTGGGCCAGATTTATCAGCGCGGATCCTGGCAGCCTACTGCTTCCCAGCACTGAGTAGCTAATCCCAGAGCTAATCCCAGGTAATCCCAGAGCCTTGCTATGTCCATGAGTTAAACAGAAATTTGATTATAGTGATATCATTCAAATATACCTGGTTGTATCCTGGTGCTTCAGCTCATAGCTCCTGTAGAAGACCCAAAAATGGGTGAGAAGACCTCAGGTCTGAATCACAGAATATGCTAAATTGGAAGGGACCCACAAGGATTGAGTCCAGCTCCTGGCCCTGCACAGGACACCCCAACAATTCCCACCGTGTCCAAACACTCCTTGAGCTCTGGCAGCCTTGATGCTGTGCCCACTGCCCTGGGGAGCCTGTTCAGTATCCAACTACCCTCTGGAAAAGAACCTTTTCCTAATTCCCAGCCTAACGCTGCCCAGACACAGCTCCAGCTGTTCCCTTTTATGTTTGTTCCTTTATGCTATGTTTGTAAGATGCCCTTGCCCCTGCTCCCTGCCCATCCTCCCAGCCTCTCCACAGTGGGTTTGCCCCAGTTTCCCCCAGGGGAAGTAGTCCAGTGCCTCTCCCTCTGCCCCATTCAGCACAAATGACGCTGTGAGCCGCTGCCACCGCAGTTTCCTCCTCCCTCGCTACGAGTGAGAGGAAGGAAAGAGCCCACGTCGTGCTGGGCTATTGGTGTTTGTGGTTATGGTCATGCAGGATGCGGTGTTCTCCTTGCTGGGAGATGCTCCCCAACGAGATCAGCCGCACCGCTGCCATGGATCCTGCTCCCCATGGCCAGGCTTTGCCCTTGGCAGCGTAGCCAGGGCCAGGCTCTCACAGGTGAAAGAATCATGGAATGGTTTGGGTTGGGAGGGACCTTAAAGGTCATCTCATTCCGCCCCCTGCCATGGGCAGGGACACCTTCCACTAGCCCAGGTTGCTCCAAGACCCGTCCAACCTGGCCTTGGACACTTCCAGGGATGGGGCAGCCACAGCTTCTCTGGGCAACCTGTGCCAGGGCCTCCCCACCCTCCGAGGGAAGAATTCCTTCCCAATATCCCATCTAACCCTGCCCCTCTGGCAGTAGGAAGCCATTCCCCTTGTCCTTTTGCTCCAGGCCCTTCTCCCAAGTCCCTGTCCAGCTCTCTTGGAGCCCCTTTAGACACTGGAAGGGGCTCTAAGATAAATAATCCTCCCAGCTGGAGCAGGATGGGTTTTTTCAAGGCACCACATGAGCCCAGTGACTTCTTGCCAAGGTCAGCAAAGCTCCCGGCAGCTCTGACCACCTCTGCTGGGCCAGTTGCTTACTTGACTATCTCCCAGGTGCAGGAGCTTTCCCTGGAGGATGCCACGCTCTGGGGCAATATTGATTTATTTGGGCAGCCTGCCGGAGACATCCCAGGCAGATCCGTGGCTTTTTGGCATTCGCTGGTTTATGGAAGTGGCTCAAAGGAAAACAGGAGCATTGCTGAGTTCCTGGGTCATTGTGGCTGTTACCTCACTGACAAGATACCGCAGTATCTTGGTGGGTGTCAGCAAACCCAGTAAGATACTGGGAGTGGCAGAGGCAAATTAGAAAGTGCATTTGAGCTGCTTGGAAACTTTCCAGAGAGGTCTTTCTCCACTGGAGAATGTTGATTCATTGAAAGTAAAAAGTTGTGTGACAGCCCAGGGGCTTTCCCCGGGGGAAGTCTCCTGCCCTGTTAATTCAGCTACAAGCCTGGCATAAAGCCACAGAAATAGTGCATGTCCTGGTGAGCAAACACTTGTCCACAAGTCTGGTTTTGCAGCCTCAGCACTAGTTTTGGTTGTCTTGACATTGGTCTTCTCCCACTGGGCCATGTCACCCTCTCCCCTGGTTTAAGTTCCTCTTGCTTAGCACCTAGAAGGTGTGTAAAGGTATTTTTATGACATGTCTGTGTTTCATGAGTCTGTAGCCTCTGCAGTTGGGAATCATGTTTGAGGGCCGGACAGTGTGATCTGTAGGTTTGTGCTGAACTGCTGTCCCCTGCCAGCTCGTGGCATTCTCTTCCCTGCTCCAGCTTGGGTTGGTGTTTATGTCCTGTGCTGCTTAATAGACTGTGTGAGTGAAATCCATCTGGATTTATATTTATTTTTCCTCTCTGGTCTTTAGCACCTCTTCTCTGCAGTGAGAGATGCTCTGTTAATCTTGGTTTCTCTTTTGGGCTGAGACTGGGAGAGCCCCAGTTCCAGCCCCCCCGCCCCTGAACTTTGCCATGGGCTGCAGGTGAGCTGTGTAGTGTCCACCTGCATCCCCTTCTGCTGGAAAAAAATCCATAGCAATGCGGGATGGGGGAGATGCCAACGTGGCCCTTTCCCAGGTATTTGTTAGGCTGTTGGCTTGAAATTTCCCCATAACTTTTCTCCCTGGGGCTGTGTGGGGTACCCAGGTCCCTGGGAAGGAGGAGGAGGAAGGGAAGGAGGGGGTGTTGCTCCCTCCTTGCCCTGTAGAGCCTGGACTGCCGGGAGCCAGCCAGCACCGCCTCCTCCCCTGGGAAGTGGGGCCGGGATGAATGGAGGCGCCTGGCAGCCTTCACACCGACCATTTCCTCTAAGGCCATCTGGGAGGGGGCCCTGGCTGCTGGGAAGAACCTCGGGAAACACCTTGGGCCATTGTCACCAGTCAGATCCCAGCAGATGGCTGGGGGAAGGAGATTGGGGAGTTTCAATCGACTAGGGTGAAGGGCCCACCGTCCCTTTGCAATGCCAATTCTCTTCTTGCAGTCTGGCTAATCTTCTGGTGGGGTTTTAACAAATTTAATGAAAATCTGAAGGTGCCAAGAGATGGCCTAAATGCTGGGCAGGCTTGGCAGCAACACAGATACGAGCTCTGACTGCTGTGGTGCTGCTGTGTTAGTGCATCTCCAGCGTGTGGGGAAGCTGAGCGGCTGTGATGCAGCTGGAGGGAATTGAATGTTTGCTGACAGGAAGCTGAATTTGGCAAGATTTGAGTGAGTTTATAGTTGGGATTGTGCATCTGCTGTGTTTGAGCCGGGGGGCTGCAGGACAAGGGGTCGCACTGGTGGGTTGTCTGTGCCTGGGCAGAAGGAAAGTAGGTTCCACCCATGCCAGGCACATCCCTCTGGCCTCTGCACATGCACGTGGCAGCTCTGGCATGTCAGCTACCCAGCTGGCATCTGGGAAGAGGCATCCAGCAGAGCTGGATGTGCTGGGCTGTGAGAACACAAAGGTGCTCAGGGATGAAGCGGTGCTGCTGAGACAAGCACCGTTGTTTGAGGTTAGATCTGTCTAGAACGAGGGCATGAGGTTTTTTCTTCTGCTATAATCTGATGCCTGTGGACAACACCTTCCTCCCTGACCCCTTCCCGTTGTACATCCCTCGTGACCTTCCTGAGTGGGGCTGTGAGTGACAGTGGCTCTGTGTCCCCCACAGCAGGGCTGTGCCTGAACTGCTGGAGCCTGCAGGAGCTGGTGAGCCGAGACGCCGGCAACTACCTCATCCTCGTGGAGAAGATCCTTGGCAAGACCAAAGAGGTGAGTTGGGGGGCTGTCAGGGAGGGCTGCAGGCTTTGAGACGTTGTCAGCTCTGTGACTCGCCCAAAATGCAGTTTTGCTGAGCTTGCTGGGTGATTTTGGGTTGTGGTAAAGTATTACTGGAGCACTAGGACTTGGGGTCAGGTGGTGCTGAGTCAGCAGGTACAAAACTCTGGTGGGAGTAATGCTGTGTGTCCCACATGAGAACTACAAGGTAAAAAAAAGCCCAACTATGGTATCTGCTCTTTGGGTAGCACTGCAGATCCACAGGGATGGGCTTTGACTCCCCAAAGTGCTGCTTGGAGCACCACAGGGCTGCATGGATGGAGCCAGCCTTCCCCAGGCCTTCCCCAGCCGTCAGCTGGGGGCTGCTAGTCCAGAGCAGAGCAAATTGAAAGTTTCCTGTTGTTTTTGGTGGAAACTTCTCTGTGTCCCTGCTGGGCTTCCTGTGGAGCTGCAACACTGAGGACCACGGATGGGGTTTGCAGCCCACCAGGTGACAGCGGGGTCAGGCACAGCGGGGAGGTGAAATGGCAGTGGAGCCAATCTGTTGACCTGCTGTGGTCCCATCATGTGCCAAAGAACCTCAAGGCATCACTGATTGAGCAGGGTCATCCCAGACTGCGGTTGGGAAGGCCTTGGAGGAATCCCTTGATGTGGCAGGAAACAGTGATACTGCTTCCTAAATCCCCAGCAGTGCGCTTCATGTGGTGGGGTAAATGCTGCCTTTCATTTTTTGGGGAAGAAAGGCTGCAGAGCTGATAGCAGTTAAGTTTAGCACAATTTGGTTAAATTCGTTTTTGTAATGGTTGGAATTGATCTTGTTACATTAGGGTTTATTGTAAGGGTTTATTGCACTTTGTGCTGTGGTGATGAACAAGGGGAGACTGTCTGCAAGTGTATCCTTGAGCTACCACTGTGTCCCTCGGTGAAACAGTTCTGCTGGGTATTCCCTGGCAAAGTCTGGGATGGAAGTTCATGGATTTCACTGTGCTGCCAAGCTTTGCAAGCTGCTTGCAGGGGCTGGGCTGCCTCCTTGCCTCTCCTGGCTGCCTGCTTTGAGGCACTTCCATGGAATTTCATGGAACTGTGCAAGGATCAGGAACATCAAAAGGCTGGGAGCTTGGCCAGATCTGAGCAAAGGCAGAGCAGGAGGTTGTGCTTATCTGTCTGTCCCAATGGTGTGGATTAGTGGGGCTTTAGGGGTTGTTTTCCCGTCGGGATGAGGGAATTTGCCGGGCCCGGTGATGTGGTGGTGCAGGTTGGGTGCTCAGCTGCGCAGCTGGGGAGCCCCCTGGTACCTCCAAGGATGCTTTTGGGTGGTGCTCACATCAAACAGCCCGGCTCATCCTGCTGCCCTCGGGCTGTCTCCTACAGGTGCAGGAGAAGTGCGACTACGACCTGGTGACGCCCCTGGCTCTGCTCTTCTACTCCGCCGTCCTCTATGTAAGTGCCGAGGCTGCTGCATGGAGCTGGATCCCAGCCCCGGGCAGGCCATGGAGCCACATGGAGCAGTCACTGAAGTCAGGGTGGCTTTGTCTGAAACACCACGGCCTGCTTTGATCAGTTCATCTCACAAAAAGATTCCCTACAAATCTATAGGGATCAAGATCAAACAACCATTGCACAAGCTGAGTGAGGAAAAAAAAAAAAGAGCTTCAGGATGTTTAAGCTATTTTTCAAAGGGTGGGCTAATCAGAAAGGGAGATGGACAATATCTCTGTGCAGAGAAGGGAAATTTTTTTCATTACCCTTTATACTTGTGCAAAATACATTGGCAGTGTGAATAAAAAGAAGGAGTGGAGCCTTCACAGGAAGTACTTTTTTTATTATTATTATTGCTAGCACAATGCATCATTATCCCAAGGAAATCATTGCTGCCAGATCCTGCAAAAGCACAGGCTGTAATGCAATTCATCTGTATGTGTCTGTGATGGTTAAAAAGGAATTTATATATAGGCTTTGGCACATGAGCCACAGCCGGGAGGGTTGGGAAGGTGCAGAGCGGAAGGAGCTTTCTTGGAGCCGTGCCCAGTGAGGATCCTTTGACCCTTCCTTGGGAGAAGGTGGGGTGTCACAGGGTGAACCTCTGCTTTGCTTCTCCTCCTCCCACTTGCAGCCTAAACCCTCGAGTTTTTACACAGCACTTGCAGTTTGTGTCCTTCCTCCCTTTCTAACCGTGTCTCCCTGTCCCCCGCAGGCTCCTCACTTCCCGACGGGCTCCGACCTGCTCCTGAAAGCTGCCAGTGTGTATCACAACTTCCTGACCTGGCCTGTGCCCTACTGTGACATCTTCCGTGAGCTGCTCACCTTCATCAGCAATGAGCTGAGGGCCCCTGGTGAGCACTCCTGCCCTGTGCATGCTGCTGCCACTGCTTCCCCAAAAACACCCGCTGCCTGCACTGCCCATGTGTGCTCCCCTGGTGTTGCTGTCTCATTCCCCACTTGCTTCATGAGTCCTGTGAGCATGGCATCCACAGTTACCTTGGGCATCCCAAACCTCAGTTTTCCCAGGAGGTGAGGACTCTGCTCTCCATCCTCAGGATGATATCACGTTGGTGGTCCTGCACAGGGTGAGACCAGACTCCTCTGGAGGAGCAGGGCAGGGTGGTGTTTTTGGTGGCTGCCAAGGTGGTGGGAGCATCCTGGGGACTCCCAGCTCTGGCAATTAGCAGAGTGGGTAGCTTTTTCCTGGCTGCCTTTCAGTCTGGTGGGTCTTTTCCATGGCAGAGCACGTGCTGGCTGCTCCCTCCCAGCCCTGGCCTTTGTTTGAGATGCTCAGTGGTGCAACTGGGGTGATAACAGTGAGTCCATTCATCGACATCAAGGTGGCTGGAGCCTCCGAGCCTGCCCTTGCGTGGAGATTTCCATAGGGCTGAGGGACTCCCTGGCTCGTTCTTTACAGCCCAGACGATACCTTGTGATACAGCTCTGGCCACATCCAGCAGCAGCAGCAGTGCTCCCCTTAATTAAGGACTCCTCCTAGATGTCCTGTTGTTCCCAATGGAGCAGCTCTTCCAATTATTTCTAAAAGGCCCCTTTTCCTAATCTCCAGTCTTTTGGTGGCTTTTGAAGAGCTGTTATCGCACAGAGCAGATTCCAGCCTGTGTTTAATCCTGTGCAGGGCCATGGCAGCAAGACTGATTCTGAGGAGGGTTTGAGAGGCCTTGGAGGGGGATGTGGGCTGGGGCTGAGGCTGGGGATGCTGCCCACCTCCTCAGACTGGGAAGCTGCTTCAGAGAGCCCTGGTGAGGATGTGAAATGCAGGGTCTCTGTCATGGCAGCAGCATCCTGTGAGATGGGAGCTTGTAGATGTAGGTGGGATTAAAATATGCTTTCAAAGGAACAAAAGGATGAAAAAAACCCCAAACCCTGAGCATTGTGAGCACTGGAATGGCTGCCTTACCCCCAGCATAAATGGCCATGGCCACCAGGCAGGGTCTGCCTGGGTCAGGGCTGTTTTACACACTGCTGGAAAGCTCCAGTGCTGGGGAGGGGGCTTCTGCACCCGGCTCTTGAGCCATCACCGCCACTGGTGCCCAGTGCTGTGTGAGCTGGGGACTTTGGTCCAAAAACTTTCCCCTCCTATGAGCACCCCTGCCCAAGATGCCATGTGGGAGGAAGGATCTGCAGTGCTGGGGAGCCCAGTGCTGCCCCTCACTGTGGCCTCTCCCCTCAGCTGGAGCCAGAGCCAGCAAGAGCGTGTCCTGTCCTGGTAAGCTGGCCAGGGCTTTGCAGGCTCTTACGGGCTTGTTGGATGGCCTCTGTGACCTGCTGTGAGGCTGAAGCAAAAGCTTTTTATTGAGATGAGGGTAAATATTAACCGAGAACAAGCTGTTGTCAATATTTGCCAAGAATGCAATAGCTTTGATCTGCTCGCTGGGGCTGGTGCCTCTGCAAGAAGGGTGAATGCTGCTGTCTTTGAGGGGCCTGTGTGATCAACCTGAGCCCTCCCTGAGTGCTGCTCCCAGGCTGCTGAGCTGGGCTGGGATGTGGCTGCCTGCACTAATAAGGGGGCGGGATCTTGTTGATGCCATAAGATCTTTCCCAAGATGTGCCCCAGTCCCGCTGTTTGGGAGAAGACTGGCTTTGCTGTTCCCACCCAGTGCAGATCCTGTGTCACCTGGTTTGAGTTCCCAGTGGCATCCTGGGGACGATCCCAGGGAGGCATCCAGGGTTGTGGCTGTCCACACCAGCTGCTGGGGCCAGTCTGGGCTCCGTCTCTGTGGGAGGGAAGGTGGCAGTGACCTCCTGTCCATAAGTGACATCAAGGGCCTGGGGCACTAAAGCAAGTGGGAAAAGCTGCTAAATATCCATGGAATTCCCATCCCACCTTGGCAGTGGAGCAGAAGGGACTGGAGGTGCAGCAGTTCTGTCCTATTCTTTGGTTGTTTTGCCATCAGTCTGGGCTTTTACCCTTTACATCCCAAGCTTCCTTGCTCCTGGGCTGGTCCCTTTACACTGTGGCTGTGCCTCTCCTCGAGGACTTTTGGTGGGGCCATTCCCATTCCAAGCAGCAACTCGGCCATGTCTGCACTGCCTTGGGAGGCAAAGTCAATGTGCTGTGGAGGCAGAGTAGTCTGCAATGGGTTCCATTGCTCATGTCCTGTGCTCTCTCCCCAGGGATCACGTTCCAGAGGCTGGTGAGGACGGAGCAGGGGCTGCCTGTGAAGAACTACCAGAGCTCCACTGTGTGAGTGTGGGCATGGGCACTGCTGGTCCCCTCTGTGGCATCCCCACGCTCTGACTCTGAGCAGCATCTCAAAGGGGTCGTGGTGGGTGCTGGGGAGAAGGGCTGGATAGTTGGGCTGAGCTGTGGGAAGGGATGAGGAGAGTGGCTGTAGCATTTCCACAGCTGTGGGACTGGGTCTGAGGGCTCCCCAAGCCAGTTATCCTGCAGGACTGCTTAACTCTAGGGCTGCAGATTTGGGTAACAACAACTGGGGAAGGCAAAGTCTCCTCCACAGGGAGCTGCTGATCTCGGCACACATTGGAGAACAGCTGGGAAATGCTGTGATCTGTGAGCGTGGGAGCCACCACCCCAACAGGGGTCAAGAAGCAAGTCCATCCCAGTCCCAGTGCAGTGCTGAATGAAAGCCTTGCAGCTCTGAGCACAAGTCAGACTTTGCTCCTTATTTGAGGGCTGAGCCTTTTTACCTACCAGGTCACCTCATTTGTAAATAGGGAAATGAGCCTGGGTGGTGTCTGCTGTCCTGGCTCAGCCCCAGGGACAGTCCTTCAGGCACAGCCACTCTGTGCAGGAGGAGTGTCCTTCTCTTTTGGCTTGCCCCCTCAGGCCGTGCAGCCCTGGATCTGCACCCTCATCTCACCCAGCAGCGCTGGTGTATTGGCTGTATTTTCATAAAGAGCCCTGAAAACCTGGCACACGTCATAGAATCCTAAAATATCCTGTGTTGGAAGGGACCCACAAGGATCATCAAGTCCAGTTCCTGAACTCTGGGCTTATTGGAAGCTCGTGCCCATTGCCTGAGCTTTCTAGATCCAAGCACATCCCAGCACATCCGTAATTCAGAGCCAGTTTTGCTCAGTGGACACTGAGTGCTGTTGCCCATGAACAGAAGCACATGCTGTCTGGGCTGCAGGTTTGTCAATTCAAAGCCTGTGGATGCTCATGTTGTGGTCTGGAGCAAAAATGCAGCTGAAGGATGTGGCTTTTCTCCTTAAAGCTTCTTCTCTGACCTGCATCTTGCAGGAGGAAGCTAATTTGGGGCCACTCTCGTGTGTCACTTCATCCCATGTCCAGTTAGGGCAACTGACTGCTGGGCTGGAGCCCTGTCTGGGGTTCACCACCAGTGTCCAAGCCTGGCTACCTGGCCTAACTGGTGTCCCCTTGTCCCCAGGACGGTGCTGCTGCTCAACCGCTCTGAGGTGCAGAGCGAGTTCCTCTCCATCGCTGAGAAGCTGAGTGCCAGTGAGCACCCCCAGCACTCCACGCTCGTCCTGCTCCTCGGGCACCTCTACCAAGCCAACTTTGGCACCTGCTGTGACCTGGACAGCCTGCACCACCTCCTGAAGGTAGGCTGGGACAGCCCTGACTTTGGGGATGCCACTGAGAGCAGTTTCCTGCAGTTGGCTGCTGGATTTCCTGACCAAAATAGTACACAACTGGCAAAAGAAAAGAAGTTTTGGTAACACTTCTTGTAGGAAAAACATGTCTTTCTCTTCTCAGGTCAGGCCTGAAGTCTGCACTTTGGTTTTGTGAAGTGTATGTATGGGGGGTGGTCACTTGCATTTTACTCTGTTACTCCTTTCTTCGTCCCAACGTGTAGAGAGGAAGGGCCTCCAGATTTGAAGTGCAGCAAAAGTGTTTCTTTGACCAGAGAAACACTTGGAGGAGAGACAAAAAACTGTGAAGAAAACCGCTTGGGTGTTTTCAAACACGTTTTTATTTTCTTCGCTGAAGTTTTGGGGAACTGGAAAGGGGGTAGAGGGCGATGGAGAGAGAGAGTTACCCAGTCAGTGATCCTGCCTAAGGACCTGTGTGTTGCCTGTGTGGAGGGAACCCCTCAGTCTCTCACCTTGGCTCTGCTCCCCCAGTCCAAGACGCTGGAAGAGCTGTCGGAGATCTACTCGAGCGCCGCTGACGCGCAGGAGATCGCGGCCACCAGCAGCGACCCCGGGCTGGCCCGGGAGCGGCTCCAGGCTGTGCTCAGGGACATCGCTGGGGCCGCCTCCTTTCCTGCCATTACAGGTGAGAAACCCTCCAGGCCCCTCTTTTCTCCAGGGTTTTCTGCAGGCTCAGCCCCTGCGGCAGCAATGAGCATTTTGCACAAAGTTTCGACCAAGCGAAACAACTGCAACAAAAAACCACCAACGCAGGTCCTGTTTTGTAACCACGCAATGAGCCAGAAAGGGTTTTATTAAAACAGCAACAAAACAAATTGTCCAGCCTGTATGGGTGAGATGAAAACATTAAATCAGAAACTGCTGGTAGCTGTGATGTCTGATGGCTCTTAGAGGTGTGAAATGTCCCCTCATCCCCTTTGCATGTGACTGGCATCACTGGTGTTCAGCATGACCTGGGCTGCCCAAAATGTGTGCCTGGGGTGGGTGGCATCTCCCACCAGCCAGGAGAGTGGCAGTGGTGGTGTTGGGGGTCCTTGCAAACTAAGTCCTCTCCCTCCTCTCTTCCCAGGTGAGGCTCAGCCCCACAAGCTCCACACCATCCCCATCCCCGCTGCTCGCTGCTACACGTACAGCTGGGACCAGGATAACTTTGGTAAGTGGAGGGGGTCCCCCAGTCATCCCACTGAGACCACAGCCTTCTGTTCCCCACTCCAGGGGTGGCTGAGCAGCGTTTCAGCTTGGCTGGGGCTGCCACATGCAGCTGGGTGTGTGAGAGAACTGATAACACGTTGTTGGTGCCGGAGGGAGAAATGACCCAGTGGGTGCCAGTGTCCCCTGGATGGGACGGGATGTGGGTGTCAGCTTGGGTGTGACACCTGCTGTGATCCTAAGCAAAGCCCTTGTCCAAGCAGAGGGCACAGGACACTGGTGGCCCCAAATCACATTTTTCCAGAGACAAATCATGCAGGGCTTAATCTCCTGGGCAGGGTTGTGCCTTGTGTTAAGCTGGAATAGATTCGTTGCACCCAGGTCCATGGGACTGTTGGTAGGACAAGACCTTGTTTGGTAGAAGCTCCTCTGCAAGGAGGAAACCTTGCTTGTGCCCTGGAAATAATTGTTGCTGGAAAAGCCCAACTACACTGGGATACTAAGACTTTGTGGGGTTGAGACTGGTCAGACATGACAGCTCTTCCCCCCTCAGCAGGGACGGCCAAGGAGTGGGTGCCTTTGCTGTGCTCTCAGCCTGGCCACAGCAGTTTTGGAGGGGAAGCAGTGGGTTCCCCTTCTGCCAAACTGGTCTCTCCAGCTTCCCCATTCCTGGAAGACCTTGTGTGTTCCTGTGAATATTCAGTGTTCATTGCCTGCTGGCTCCAGCAAGCTGGAGCTCTGGCTCAGGCTTTGCAGTGAGTCCAGCCTTGTCAGGAAGCTGCAGTGGGTCAGTTTGGGGTTTGATCAGCCGAGTACCTGGTGTTCCTCCTGCCCTCGGGTTAAACCTGGATCAGATGTTGAGTGCATTGTGGAAGCTTTATAGGAAGGAAGCAGAACCCAAACAGAGTTCTCTCTTAGGAAGAGAAATATGTTTTGTTTTGCATTGCAACTGAGCACTTCATGAAAATCTGAAAACATTCAGGAGGAGATTTTCAGCTCCTTGTTTGAAGCCATGCAGGATCGAAGAGAGTACTGGCTGTGATGTAGTGGTGGCATTGTCTGGGGCCATCACATCTGCTGTGGTTCTGCTGGAGCCCAGGGTGGACGTGACCTCCCTCTGGTTGCCTTTCAGATATCCTCAATGATGTCCTCAGCAAGGAGTGCAGCGTTGTTGAGCCCACGGCCTCAGAGAACGAGGAGGAGGATGAAGAAGAGGAGGAGGAGGAGGATGTGGAAACCGACAGCTGCTCCCCTGAGCGGGACTCGCTGCTTTCCCCCCTCTGTGCCATTTCCAGTGACTCCGTGTACTCTGTGCTGTCAGAGGAGGGATCTAAGCCCTCGCGAATGTCCCTCTTCACCTCCTCCAAGGACTCCATCTCGGAGCTGACAGCAGTCTCCAGAAAGTCCCTGAAGTCGTTTGTCTCCAGCCTGAAGGACTGCATGGACAGCGGGTACGCAGAGGACAGTGACGAGAACTCCCTGGACATGGTGGGGAGGACGGACCTGAAGGTGGAGAAGACCCACCACAAATACAGGCAAACACTGACCAACAAAATCTACAAACTGTTCAAGAGCAAAAGCCAGCTGGTGCTGAGGAGGGAGCTGAAGGACTGCCCGCACACGGGCTCGCTGTCGCTGCCGCTGCGCCGGGCCGAGAGCCTGTGCGCATCGCAGGCCCGGCTGCGCGTCCCGGCGCGCTCCCGGCGCGCGCACTCCCTGCCGCAGCACGTGCTGAGCCAGCGCCTGCCGGCCCCGCTGGCCCCACGGCACCTCAGCCTGCCCCGGCGGCCCTTCCTCAGCTACGACGAGGACACCAAGG